>ONZK01000680.1:47095-61046 GCA_900322385.1 Pharnaceum exiguum
ATACTGGAGTGAGCTAGGAGGACATCTTATTCTCCAAAGAAAATGTTTTTTCTTACAAAATATTTCTTCTAGTATTTGAAAAACGGCTATAGAGTTACATAGAAACCAAGACGAGACGTTCTTCGTTCTTAGAAACTTATAGAGGTATTATATGAATCAGTAAATACAAGCCAAACATATTGACAGGAAATGAAGTTGACCTTTGTAGGAGATAAACACGTGAACTCAGGAATGGAGCACATCACATTGTTCATGTGTTTGCATATTTCTGCAAGGACGAAAACATCACCGGCATATATTAGACGAATTTGTAGTATATACTGAAATATTTAGAATGCTTCTGAAGAAATGTTTTGCATTCCAACAAACTGCATGCACAACGGATCCCATATCTTCACTAGTGTGAGAACTTCAAGGAGTTTATTCTTTGATAGTAATTAAGCAGTATTGGAACACCATCTTGATTCTAAGTAACTGGAACTGAGGCAGTGAAGCACACCCTGAATAGTAGATGCTATAGCATAAGCTGGAGGATTGAGAAGGAGATCTCTGACATACCTGAGACAGAGAACTTCAATTATACAAATATCGCTCAAAATGCAGACAACAGACCTATCCAGAGTATCATTACAACTTACAAAGGCATTCTCCTTTCTTAATGACTGTGCTAGTTAAGGTTTTTCAATGCCAATCTAAACCAATTCGCTGACAAACATCAATAGCGGAGAACACAAAACGACAATGTATACGGTAAAAAAAGGAAACCACAGTGTAACTGATGGAGTAGGATCTCCGCACAAAAACAGCAGAGTAAGTCATGAAATATGATGACTGACCAGTTGTAAATATCAAAATTATACAACCAACAACAACATCAACCAAGTGTCACCCCATTCAATGAGGGTGCTGGGGGTCAGGATGTACGCAACCTTTCCCCTGTTTCAGAAAATCAGGGAGGTTGTTTCCGAGTGTGACCCTGAATGCATTGCTATATGCTACGTAGAAGTATTGACTTCCCGCAACTTCACTAAAAATAAGTTGTAAAAAATAAAATTAAACATCCATAAAAACAAAACCACCGGATAAGTTCAACTGGACCAGGATATTGGATATTAAACTTTATACAACCAAATGAACCAAATCACCTAGTTTGTCCAAGTGGAACACGCTTTGGGTGGTAAAAGTAGTAAAAACAACCAGTTTTAGGCAGGTTTGAGCAATTTTGGAGACTCCAAAAAGTTATTTACCATTCACCGGGTTAAATTGGTTGGACACCTGAACTGTCAACCAAATTATCAAACGTACACTTAGGGGAGACCAAAACGTGTGATCAGAGAATATTGTTGTCATTTATGATGAATAATTGATAAAAACAAGAAACACCATACTTACAGTAAAGGTAAACCAATGCAGCTTGATGGAAGCAATACTTTCAGCAAAGAAGGTATTCCCTCTGTCGGTATGGTACCTGACCAAAATCACAATAAGTCTTGGGAAAAAAGAATATGACACAACACGATTAGCAACACACAAACTATGCTTACCAATCTGTGTTGCAGTTCCCAAAGATAAAGGACGAGGTTTCCCTTCAGAAGGGATAACGATGTTTCTGAATGCAACTTCATCGTCGATACCATAAAGCTCTTTAACCTAAAATAGAAAGTGTAAGAAAATCAAGTCACTAGAACATCCTCATACTTTAACAACCCCAAGGAGGTACTAAAAAATTATATCAAGAACTTAACCTTAAGTAAAAGTTCTTTGATAGGGTCACCTTCAAACCACTCAAAGTGTCGAGAACTGCACTCAGCCCATAGTAACCCTCCTTCACCAAACTGCCCCCAGCGACAAGTTCCTGGAAGAAACATCTTAAATGAGAAAGAGCATTGTTTTTACAAAAGTGGCTCTTTAAAAAGAAGAAGGAAGCTAGAAAGAGAGTAATAGCACAAACAACAACATGAAGTGCAAAAACCATATACAATAAACTATCCAAATCTGAGTCCAAAATGAAGGCAATTCTTGACTTGAATTTAACCTCTCACACAACCATTTAGCAGCAAAATATATTAAAAAAGAAAAAAAAATAAAGGAGGGAATCATCAACTTTCTGAAATTAAATTTCTTAGCATATGGCCAATATGTAAACACCCAGTCGCTGCTTGAAACAATGTGGGGAGTGCTTAGCTTAACAGAAAGAAAATTTGGGTTAATGGGCCCTATAGACTTAATATAAATACGACAAGTTTGAAGCTCAATATGTGCAATATGGCAGTCTTTATACTAGAGTAATAGAAGCCCCGATGCGGGGTCACATCTGACCAATCCCATTTTTGGATACAAAGGTGAAACTTATTATAGCTGTTTCAAAGTCAATTCTTATGCATTCCAGTCATCGTGGACTGTAAGACGATCACATATCTTTTCCATCTTACATAAAAATGTGAAGACCAAAACTACATTTAGCAATTGGCTCTCACAATCTTAGTTCACAAGAGGCTCGAGAATTCAAAAGATCAGATTAGCATTAGCTAGAAAATAAATGCTTCAGAAAGACCATCATGAGCAAAACAAAAGAAAAACAACTAGCACAATGAGGATGCCATTATAACACCGAAAAAATTTACAACTGGGATGGAATTGAGAAATTCAGATCGACAATTTTGACAAAGAAGAGAGCATCAGAACCTGAAGAATTGCGCTTCAGAGATGCATGGACAAACAAATGATGAAAACGACAAGTACGGAATTTTGTAACCAAAGCTTCTTCAGTTAGACCATCCTCGACAGTATATGTCTTCAAAGTCTCCAATACTGAGATCAGACAATATCCTTTTGCAGAACGAGATACCCCTGAAATTAAAAGAGCATGATAGATGACGATGATGATTTTTGTAGAAAAAGGCCTAATTAAAGCAGGGGGGATGACAACTTAGTAGAGGAACAATGGAACAATAAAACATTTTGTCACTTACCAACAACAGGCATTGGCTCTGGAAAATCAAGATCACGATCAACCCCAACATGTCCAAATACATAAGGGCTGCCTGGGTGTGCGTGTCTAAGTATGAAGGAAAAGAAGCAGTGTTAGAGTAGGGTACATTCTTCCCAGAAGGCTTCTTGCTTAATATAACCCCATCAATGACACAAGACAACTTTTCTACTTTGGCCTAGAAGTGATTAACATCCGTTCTTCTGGAATCATAACTTATACAGCAAACAACTTCCTGCCTGTAAAAGTAGGTAAAAAAATTCACCAAACGCCTAGCAAAAAACACCCAGTTTCAGTCTCCCTTCACCTACAATCCATCACCTTTTACTTCCTCTTCCCATATTCGGTATTCCTCCATAAAACGAAAACATGTGTTCTTTCAGGATTTTAGAAACTGTCTTTCTGAGGACATCATCTTAGTACAAAGAGATTTACAAAATTCAACACTTATTTTGACTTCTACACAACAAAAATCATGTAAGTCATTTTGTCAACCATCACATTGTTCTTAAGAAAGGAGTCCAGTCACACAAAAAGTATCAAAACAAGATTGAATTCAGTGCACATGTTTACATCTAATGGAAACCACATAAATTACCCTGATATAAAACGACCCTTCCGTGAACGGGATTGCGCAGGACCCTGCACTTCCTCCACTACGCACTGCAAGAGCAAAAGAATAACTCGTACAATTTACCATAGGTTAAAATGCAACATCACAAAATGACAAAACTTCGCAAATCTCATGATGACAATCAAGTGCTTGCGGTTCAATCACACAAAGAAACAACAAGCTCAAAATTCTTTAATGTTATGGGATGGTAATTAACCCTCTTGTCAAAATGGAAAAGTAGAAGTTGGCATATTTTCTTGCATCCGGCAAAGAAGCTGAGACTACAAGGAAAGGAGTAAAGTATGGCATCTCTTTGGTTTTTTCTTCCAAGTAGAAAAGCAAAGAATCATACATGATCCTCAAAACTTGAATGTGAAACTACATTCAACTATTGCAGACAAAAACAGAGAGCCTAAAACATCTTCAGCAGTCTTAGATACTTACAACAGAATAGCCGTTGCGAGTCAGGTCATCCAAAGTTTGTTGTAAATTCTACATAAGAAAGAAAGGACAACTAAATAAGCGAAGGAAACATCTGCACAGCACAGTGAGAAATATTTAAAAAGAGTGGCAAACATGGACAAAAGTAAGATCCAACTTATAGCTAAACGAAAAGAAAGTCAAGAAAGTAATGAAGAAACATATCCTTGGCTGAAAATGCAGCATAAGAAAAAGTAACTATTGATACTCTAGAATGACACTGACAGTGTCATGTAAATTTTGCTCCAGTAGCACCTCCAATTTATAAGTACTAAGTTCAGCAGATACTGACAGAGTCAAGTGACTTTAGCCAGTAGAGCCCCAACACACAAGATCTAAGTTTAGTTGCGAAACAGCTCTCCTTCTCTTGTGATAATTTTTTTTTTAAAAAAAATAAGACTCCTGGTCGTTTTTTTTCCCTTTCAGTAAGATTCAATATACCAGTTATTTTTCAAAGAAAAAAGAATAAAGGCATATCATTACTCCGTGTCACAAAATAAACACCATAGTCCAGATATCCAAGTCGGGATATGCTAGGTAGTAACAAAATCAGAGCATCCTAAAAATATGATAAGGCCATAAGGGTAATTTGAAAACTACTTTGTCAATAGCATGGCAAACACTTTGGGAGGACCAAATTGTGTTCCAGTGCGACTAAGACAGTGAAAATTTACAGGATAGCAACAAATTAACAGAAAAGGAAAACATTGAATTCAGTACCATAACAGGGCACCCAGCTTTTGGGCTACTATCTGAGCGTAAACCACCCATAGGATTTAACCCCGCATATTCAACAAGAATACAAGCGTCGATACCAACAGCCTCATAGAATTCACCAACCTAGCACAGAGAACAGAACAATGCACGGCCATGAGCCCATGAGTAACGAAGGGTGTAAATAAGCAACAATGTACATGAACTCCCAAGACAAAAACATACTCTACATAGTAGGACTTCGCGTGGAAACCTTGACTTGAATTGCAGCACTTCCCAGTTGAGGGATCCTTCTTTTATACTGCAAATAGAACATTCACATGTAAACCACAAAAGCAAATGTACTTCCAAATCAAAGAGAAAGCATTCAACAAAATACAAGAATGCAGAAAGTAATCACTTTTAAATCATTACCTCCCATGTTTCAGGTCCACATCCAGCCCAAGCAAATTAGTAAAGACAAGTCTAGAAATCAATTGAATAGTTGAAGGCTTTATGCACCTTTCCAATTTCTACACACAAAACCAACAAAGCACTTTAAAGCTACAACAACGAACAAAAGCAAATGTAAAGCATGGTTTTTGAAATGACATAATATTATCCAACTTCCATACCTCCTTCCACCACATAATATGGGAAATATTCTTTTCATCCAAAATCCGACTTGCGTCTTTAGTTTTTTTAGACGACCTTGACGTTCCACTCCGAGGTTTCCCGTCTTTGGAACAATAAATTTGTTCACCTTCCTTGCGTCTAAGGAGAAACACAAACATCTCAGGCCATGAGAAAACAATACTAGTAATCTATCACTACATCAATAAAACACATTAATAATCATACAATACTTCAAATTTTATCCAAGATAATCAGTTTAGGAAATTCTCTTTACATTTTACAACTACAATTTAGTTGAGTACAAGACAACACATTAATTACAGATTATTTACCATTTCATGCAACATAAAAGTAATTCCTTTTCTTGTGTCCTATTATGTCAACTGTAAATCATCAAAACTCCTGAGCTAGTAACTACGAAAGTAACTTTCAAAGATTTAAGAACCTTTTTTTCTATGTATGCTAATTAAACACTCTTTCAATGTCTTTCGGCAAAAGAAAATTCTCGGACTGAAATAGGTAAAGGAAGCCAACCCATCACGGTGATCCGAATGAAGAAAATTTCTTAACCAAGTAGCTACTTTCATCATCTAAAAGCTAAAAAACATAAAAATTTAACAATTATCGTCGTAGTTGATAACAATATCTTTCAACTTTACATGAATATATTGAGTAAATCAAAATGGCTCGAAAGCTCAGAATCCTAGTTCCCTCCACTGTTCCACCAATGGCCTGTGTGAATCCATTTCTGAAATGTATGAGACGAGACGGGGTCATTAATGTCAAAAAAAAAGGTTGATTAATGACCCCTTATTGGTGAATGTTGGCAATAGGAGGAGCGACCCTTGTTGTCTCATATATGAAACGATTTCACAAAATAATTTCCATTGCCCTATTTAGCCCCTCGGGATACAAACAAGCAACCACCCAAGAACCAAAATCATCCACGGCCGCTCTCGGAAACCGAAACAGCCTTGTGTGTTCTTTTTAGAAACCAGTAAAGGTTGCATACGTGTTATTAGGCCGGCAAGACGGTGACTAATAGCAGCATTTTGCATATTGACTAATTAATACAGTATATGATTTATTCTTGTGTGTGCACTAATTAGAATACAATGAGTAATAACAATTAACTCATACAGTGCTACTTTCTAATGCACTTTCAATTATAACATTCGAGTACTCAATAATTCATTCAAGCATAGCATAGTATAGTAACCAAATGGCAGTAAGAACAGTATATATACAAAAAGAAAAGGAAAAGGAAAAGGAAAAGAGCGGGAAATTGAAATAAAGGAGAAAGTGTTGTAACAGTACAGGAGGTAAGGCTGTTGAGGCAAGGAGAGGGAGGAGGAGGTGTGAAAGTGGGAGCCGGGGGGACGGAGGAGGAGGAGGTGAGAGAACGGACGCCACCTTAGCGGTTGTACTGTCACCGCTGCTTTCATTGCTGCTATCCGATGCATATATATATATATATATATATATTACTTTGGAGAGAGAATGGAGTGCGGGAGAGTATCTATGTATGTCTGTCTGTTTGTTTGTTTGCCTGCTAATTGAACTGTGCGAAGGAGACAAGACAAGACATATATTTGAGAGCGTGACACTATTGTGACAGGCAGCAGATTAAAAGGCTGATTTTTCATTGTGGGCTTTTGTTTTTGTGGGGTAACAAATGAGGCCCAATTTATCCCAAATGTAATACTGTGCCAATGATAATTATTGGCGACCTCTTCTACTATTTTGTACCCCGTACTACATCTATTTTGAAGGATTTATAATGGCCCATGGGTTGCTTTCACTCGCGACTTGACTAGGCGTAATTTGAATGGGACTAAAAACATAACAATATATTCTTTTTTTTGTTTGAAGAGAAAAGCCCACAATTTTATGTCATAATAAGGTTAATACCTCGGTAGCACGGACACTTCAAATTTGGGCGCCGTGTGGCACACACATATTTGGGGTTAGAAATTAGTGTAATTTTGCAATTTTAGTCCTGTATCCCGTCTCAAACACGACACCTAAAAGGAGTATTTGTGCAACATAAGGTTATACAATAGTTCTAGGTCAAGTACATCCAACAGCTTCACATACCAATAATCTAGGAAGGGGGAGAACCATAAGAACACGTAGTAGTAGTAGTACGTGCTTATAAAGCTAAGTTTAGCTAAGTTGTCCACGCCCATATTGGCCTCTCGATACACATGAACACAATTCGAAGTCCAGTCTCAGGACTTGAACAGTTGTCGGCATTGTAAAAAGATGAAAAAAAAAAGGACTGGAGGCCTTGAGGGTGGAGTTGCCTCATTTATAGCATTACTAGCTTACTGCGGTCTATGAGTCTATCTCTAACACTAACTGTTTTATCTTCAAGGCTATTCGAAGCCCCTTCAATGCGGTAGGGAGCTTGCCTTTAGGATACCACGTACACCAGCCAAGTTTGGTGGTAAATGCTCCGTTTACAGCCCCAAAGCAACTCCTCCACCAACGGACAATAGTACCCGAGTTCCCTGAAATCATCGACGTTTAGTTTAACCCAACCTATTGGAGGTGGATTCTAACCTATGTTAGACTTCATTCCTTTCCCGGTTGCCACACAACTTTGGTTGTCTAACTTGAAGGGCTTCCACATATTTCCGTACACATTATATTGTAATATAAACACATTTTGTTTTGTTTGCTTTACAAGTATAACCAAATACGAAAATTAAACATTTACATTCTTTTTCTTTTCTTGATGCCTCACAATGGCTATTTTTCTTTTAAAACGAATTTGTATATGCAACGGGTGAGAAAATTATAACTAATTGGTACAAAAGGGTCATTAGTTTCATTCTCATACTCCTTTATAGTATAAACCTTCACATTTTTTTTAAATCTATTATTAGATAACTTTTTTAATAAACAACCATACCAAAGACCTCACATATTCATTACAATGTTGGTGAAATGTGTTTATACTTGTAGTACTAGTGCTCTTTTCTTTCTTTCTTTATGTTTTATAGTGTGAATTGCTTTTTTTTTTTGGTAAATGAATTACGTCCCCATGCATTAACTATAATTCTTAGGTTTACATGGTGTACATTGGGTGTTTTTTTTAAAGCACTACAATACAATATGATCAGTCATCTTTCAAAATTTCATTAGCCAGTATCTTTATTACTAGTCATAAATTCACCCCGTTGGCGGCCGTTATACATTTAAACTCGGTGTACTAAAGACTTGTTGCATTTAAAGATGGAGTGACCCTTATATTTGAAAATGAAGTGACACTTTTTCTTTCCCGTAGTGATCTCTTTTTCAATCCACCAGCATACAAGAACATTCATATACGAAACTTTCATGCATGTAACTAACTCTTTTTGTATTTGTTGCGATTCATTTTCAAAATTGTAGTTTTCGCCTTCGTCGACTGCAATATCAGTTAATACTGAATGACCGACGACCCCCATATAGAATTGCTTCTCTTTCACAATAATGTGGAAGTTACATTCAACTCGCCAAATGGTAACCCGATTGCTTAATGAAACGTTGACACTGCATCAGATCAAGACTGAGGGTGGCCTAAGATGGCCAAAAATTACTTGTTGCGCTGGTGTACTAAGATGTATAAGTATGATTTTGAGAAAATGTTACGTGACGAAAAACAACACATGTTATAAGATGATAAAAATCAGAGCAAGCACCTGTAGATAGCTAGAGAAATAGTCTGCATGGTTTATACTATAATTGCCCGGAATTGTCTCTTTAGGTAGTATTTATCCTAGACAGGAATTCAAAATTATTGGACTTTAGCATCCTCTGATATGGACACTTTGATGCAAAAATTTCCGTAGGACGATGTTGACAGGGATAAATTCCATGCGCATTATTCTTAAGAATAGTCAATGCAGACATACTAAACTATTCTCCTCTATGATTTGGGTAAAAGGAGTGGCTCTACGTTAAGCAATCAGTCTTGAACAAGAGAGCACAACATTTTCTTGAAGAATAACTTGCATACATGACTCGTGCTATATAGTATCTTTGCTACTGCTGCCAAATTGGAATTCAATATTGATCTCTTGATCGCTCATCTTGGAGAAGTTAAGAGTCTATAGAGCAAAAGGTAAGTCCATTGATTATCATATATAGGTGATCGATATTATTGCTAGCTTTTAATTCACCTCTAGGTTTTCTTTTTAATCCTTGTGATTTGTGATAGTTCTAATTGAAATCCTCGAGTTCTTCTTCGTTTCCTTTTTTCTCCCAAAGTCCCAATCCTTAGCTTTTTTCCTGGAGAACCTCCCTAGTCTCCATGATGGCTTATTGGCGGCATATATAACTTGTAACTTATTGACCAGTGATCAGTATCGTTTGAGTCCTCCCATGTTGAGCTCAAGTTCATTATTGGATATTCATCCACTCTAAACTCCAATCCAAAATCCAATCCTTATTATAACCCCAAAGACAGAACAAGATACTTGTAATATACGTAGTAACATGCATTCATCCAAAGCCTAATTCCTAGTTCGCGTCTCATTAGTCCCAACACAGCAACACTCCAAATGAATTGCACTAGCAAAAATTAAAAAATGCATGACAATGACAAAATTACTTGACAGTTTGTCTAGAGAAGGGAATCTTGCCACTTCAGATCCCGTATATCCTTAGCTATGTTTCCTAATTAACAACTGAGAATAGTGTATCTTTTAAGAATTGCTCTGATATATTTTACTAATTCATTGGATCAACAACTTGTGTTTTGTTGTAAAGATACAAGTAAGAGCTGACACCTTTGCTTTCTCCTTCCGCGAAGACAGGTCACATGAATCGATACTAGGTTTTGTCTTAACTCTTAATGACTCCTTAGTAAAGTCGAATTGAAGTTTCTTAAATAAGTTTGACCAATGTACGTACACATTAATTAGGAACAACACGATTAAACTACCACCCACTAGTTCATACGATCCAACTGGCAGCTTAATGAAATGGTACCAGTTATTCTATTTTCTCAACACAAAAAAAACTATTTAGGCTGTGTTTTGATCGGATGAAATGATATGAATTGAAATTGAACTAACTAAAAAAACTGAAGGCATTTACAATTATAACTAAAATTAAACTGAACAAAACTGGAAAAAGCTGAACTGTCATATTACCGAACAAAATACAGACTTATTTTCTGATATTTCTAGACACAAAGCAATTGGTCAAGTGATCAAGTCACATCATAATAGTAGTGTGGCTGTTAGTATTAGACTATTAGTTTGTTACGAGGACGAATGCTGAATACTTTCAACATAAGAAAAAAAACTGTAATATTTTAAGGAGAACCTTTAGGATATCAGTTTTGACTGGGAAAGGTAAACGAAATCGCCATAGGGCTTTCCCCAAATACCCACTAATCCTGTATGAAAGTAGTGAGAAACTAATTAACTGATTATCTATTTTGTTGTCAATGATACGCGTCTTCTGCATGCTTGGACTTTCAAGATTTAGCTATACAGTGCAATCTTATGAAACCTCTCTTCCAAAAAGCATATCGAGCTCATAAATTCATATACTAGTATTAGCAGTGAAATTAGTACCACTTTTGTTTTCATGCAGTGACGTAGCCAGCAGCCTCTTATTTGTTTATAAGTTGTTGCCTCCTCTTATAGACTATAGATTTGACATAGTCGTATATGTTTATATTTGATATTTCAATGGTACCACTAATTAAGTATGCATTTACCATGCATTGAAATCTCCCACACGGTCACAGCCCACATGCCTACCCTTGTTGTTCGTTCATTATTAGTAGTGTTTTGCTTCTGATTTCAGCAGCTAAAAAATTGCAACAGGCTGATCATGTGTGCTAGTGCTATCACAGCTAGCAATAAGTTGCTAATACGTTGAGAGCTTATTAAGGGATACACTAAGTTTGGCTATCAAGCATAACAGCAAAAGTTATAGCAAACGTTAAGGAATAGTCATTGGTCGTCGGTTTATGAAATCATAAATATTATTCAT
This sequence comes from Pharnaceum exiguum, assembly GCA_900322385.1. Classification (NCBI taxonomy): domain Eukaryota; kingdom Viridiplantae; phylum Streptophyta; class Magnoliopsida; order Caryophyllales; family Molluginaceae; genus Pharnaceum; species Pharnaceum exiguum. Next base: position 58,504 of record ONZK01000680.1, read on the forward strand.
CAGAGAAAATTATGGATGAAGAAAAAGGCATTCTTGGGACGATTACACAAGGGAAGGAGTTGGATTTTGCAAAGATCAGTAAGGTTGTACTGTTAGTCTCCTCTGTAGCAGTTGCAGCACTTGTTTTGCACATTGCATTCTGTGATGACTTTGGCCAGTTTCTACCTACATTTAGTGACTTCGGCTCCTCCTATGGCTCCATCAACAATGCATCCTCGCCTGCACCTGTACCGGAACCCGAACCGGTAAGTGTTCCTGTCTATCAGTATCTCAGAGTTTGTTGCCTCCGTTCTGGTTGTGTGTTCATGGCAAAACAAAGATCTATCCGCTTAATACATATACGGTTGATTATTTTGGACTGATGAATAGTTATAGGACAGTAGAATCAGAAAGTATAAGGCCGGGGATATTTCTTGAATGGTTTGGATGGGTATCATAGGTAGTCAATGAAAAGAATGTGTTTAATTTGTGTATCATTGTGGGAACTTCCTACGTGAATTCAGGTGATTCATTGTTCAATATGTTGTCATGAAATGCCTATATGATTGCAACAAATGACAAAGTTTATAAGTACTGGGTAACTGGGATATGATTAAGGGTTATGAAACGATATCCAGACTTGTAGGATTAATTTGCAAATCAATTGGAGATGTGATGAGTTCTATAGTTTGCAAGAACATTTTTTTTGTCATCAAGAGGAATGTGTTGTTATTGCTCATTGGCCTCTGGCTCTGCATATGTACTTAGCATTTCATGAAATCAGTGGCTATTGTTCAGATGTCAGAGTTTTTAGGAACCTTTTTGGGAAGAAATGTGCAAGAAAGAAAATGAAAACTTCAAAACATTTCGAAATGAACTCATGGCTTGAATCTTTAGCTAGAGTTTAGTGAACATAAATAATGTAGAAAAAAATTGTGAATTTGCAAATGCAGAAGTGCCAGCAGGACACTTAACTAAGTTGTTAACTGTGTCTGTTTTTAACTTATTATTGTCAGTGTCAGTATCTTTTCATACATTTTCAACTTCTGCAGATCCATGATGAGTACTATGATCTAAGAAAGGTTCTGAAATCGGCAGCGACAGAGGATAACACTGTCATATTGACAACTTTGAACGATGCATTTGCAGAGCCAAACTCTATATTTGATCTTTTCCTTGAAAGCTTCAAAATTGGGAACAACACCGCTCATTTTACGAATCATATCCTTGTTATAGCAGTCGACGAAAAGGCATATAATAGATGTCAAGCGCTTCTACCTCATTGCTACTTATTCAGAAGCAAAATCAATTATTCATCTGAGGAGATGGCTCATGAGGCTAAGTTCATGTCTCCAATCTACATGGATATGATGTGGGAGAGACAGGGTCTCTTGCTGACCATTTTGAGTTTTGGATACAACTTCGTTTTCACGGTATTTTTCCTTCATTGATCAAGTTTTTCTTAGTACTTCACAGTTACTGTGCTAAACTTGAACAGGGGTAAGGTTGCGTACAACAATTGGTCAATCTCGAAAGCAACCTCTCTGTTTTCTTAAACAGGGGTAAGGTTGCATTCATGCTGACCCCGAGCACCCCCATTTAATGGGGATTCACACTCCGTTGTTGTTGTACTGTGATAAACTTGAACAGATCAACTGATCTTGTGTTCATCTTTTCTCAGGATACTGATGTTATGTGGTTCAGGGATCCGTTTCCGCAATTCGACCCTGATGTAGACTTCCAAACCTCCTGTGACTTTTATCTAGGCAAACCCTTCGACTTGGACAACTTTCCAAACAATGGATTTAATTTTGTGAGGTCCAACATCCGAACCATTATGTTCTACAATTTCTGGCTCTCTTCACGGTCTAAGTATCCAACTAAACATGAACAAGATGTCTTTAACATGATAAAGCACGACCCTTTCGTTAAGCAGATTGGCTTGAAGTTTCGGTTTCTGGATACAGACTACTTTGGTGGTTTCTGTACAGTGAGTAAAGACTTCAATAAAGTCTGTACAATGCATGCCAATTGTTGCATCGGCTTGGACAGGAAAATAGCTGACCTCCATATCGTACAAGATGATTGGAAGATGTATCTTTCTTCGACTAGAAATCAAACTGCACCGCGGCCAGAGAAATGGAGGGCACCCAATAAATGTCTTTAGTTTCTTCATACATATGTATACCCCATGTAATTTGATTCATTGATTTCTTAATACTCAGGGTTTTGAATCAAGTATTTGGTGATAGATTTTCAGAAAGTGTAAAGATAAAGATTCAATAGGAGTAATAGTAGATTTCTTTACCATACTACTGCAGACTTATTCTGAACAATCAATATGTAGACTAGCTAGCTGAGCTACATTTTTTCATGCAATGACTAACAGATTCACAGAGCTTAATTTGAGTAAGCTGACTTTGAGTATCTGTTTTGGTAGTCATTTTTTGTTGTTGCAATGTACTCATTTGTTAACCATACCTACAGTCGCGAGGATATAGCACTCCTCTAGTGTCATTACCCATAACAGATACACAACGGGGGGGGGGGGGGGGGGGGGGGGG
>ONZK01000680.1:86771-104212 GCA_900322385.1 Pharnaceum exiguum
AAAAATTAGTTGAGAGAATCAGAACCTTGCTCGTGATACCATATAGAAGATGGAGGAAAGGTTTAATTATCATTGATCAGAGAATGAATACATATAGGTACATGGACCAACAAACAACACTAATCTAGGAGACAATCTAGAATCAGTTACTTACAACTGAACTGTAAGGGGACTAGATACACTTCTAATATTATACAACAACTCTTAGAGATAAACATTGACTAAGTATGTGAAATTAACTTATCCGTAGTAGTATCCTCAATAACGAGTACCTAGCAATAACAGGATGGAAAATCACAGACATAAAACTCGCAAAAAAAGCATACATCCTCCCAGGACAAAAATGCATACGCTTCGACGTATCACCAGTAAACTACACCTTCGAAGTCCAAGCAATGTCAGCGGAGAAACTCCCCTTCATACTCCCAGCGGTCTTCACTATCGGCCCACGTACAGACGATATTGACGGGAGCCTTGTAAGGTACGCTAGACTCATGTCTAACATTGACAAGAAGGCTAACCACGTGCATGAGCTTGTTCAGGGTGTCATTGAGGGTGAGACACGTGTACTTGCTGCTAGCATGACCATGGAGGAGATTTTCAGGGGTACTAAGGATTTCAAGAAGGAGGTGTTTGAGAAGGTTCAACTTGAGTTGAATCAGTTTGGTTTGGTTATTTATAATGCTAATGTTAAGCAGCTTGTTGATGTTCCTGGTCATGAGTACTTCTCTTACTTGGGGCAGAAGACTCAGATGGAAGCTGCTAATCAGGCCAAGGTATCATATAATTACTTATATCATATAGTTTTGTTATGTTATAAAGTTTCAATCTTTTTCTGTTTTTGTGCTAAAGTTTGAGTCTTTTTTGCTTAACATGTGATTTCTTGTGATAAAGTTTCAATCTTTGTTATTATTATAGAGTTTCTTGATATAAAGTTGCAATCTTTTTTGTATATTTGTGAAATTGAGCATAAAGTTTGTGTCTTTTTTGTTTATATGTGGTTAACTTGTCTTTGTTCATGATTTCTTATGTTAAAGTTTCAATCTTTTTTGGTATATTTGTGAAATTGTGCATAAAGTTTAAGTCTTTTTGTTTATGCTATGTAAAGATTCAATCTTTTTATGTTTTTGTGCTTAAAGTTTAAGTCTTTTTGGTTTATATGTGGTTACCTTGTCTTTGTTCATGATTTCTTATGTTAAAGTTTCAATCTTGGTTATTATTATATAGTTTGTTGATATAAAGTCACAATTCTTTTTTGTATATTTGTGAAATTGAGCAAAGTTTGAGTTTTTGTTTTGTTTATATGTGGGTTAACAGGCCTTTGTTATGTTAAAGTTTCAATCTTTGTTGTTATTATATAGTTTCTTGATATAAAGTTACAATCTTTTTTGAATATTTGTGAAATTGAGATAAAGGTTGAGTTTTATTTTGTTTATATGTGGGTAACATGTCTTTGTTCATGATTTCTAATGTTAAAGTTTGAATCTTTGTTATTATTTTAGAGTTTTTTGATTTAATGTTACAATCTTTTTTGTATATTTGTGAAATTGTACTTAAAGTTTGAGTCTTTTTGTTTAACATGTCTTGTTCATGATTTCTTATGTTAAATTTCAATCTTTGTTATTATTATAGAGTTTCTTGTAAAAAAAAAAAAAATCTTTTGGTATATGTTTGTGAAATTAAGCATAAAGTTCAAGTCAATTTTGTTTATGTTATGTAAAGAATCAATATTTTTCGGTTTTATGTGTTTAAGTTCACAATTTTCTCTTATAAAGTTTGTATCTTTCTCTCTTTTTGTGTATAAAGATCATGTCTTTTTTGTTACTGTGTGTAAAGATTCAATCTTTTTTGGTTTATGTGGTTAATATGTCCTGCTTGTTCACTTATAATAAAGTTGTATCTTTCTCTGTTTTTGTGTGAAAGTTCAGGTCTTTTATTTGTTCCTGTGTGTAAAGGTTGAATCTTTTATGGTTTCATGTGGTTGGTGTATGTTTGATCATTCCTTCTTTATGATGAAGTTTCAATCTTGTTGTATATTTGTGCATGATGTTTTTGTTTTATTTTGATGTGGCTAATGTGTTGGTATGCTATACTTATGATTTTTGGCTGTAGTTTGTTATAATCTCAAAAAGTTTTAATCCTTATGTATGTTTGTTAATGATTTCTTATATGATATAAATGTCAAGCTTGTTTTATAACTGTGATTTCTCTGCTTTTATGCTTAAAGTTCATGTCTTCTCTTTTTATGTATAAAGATTCAGTCTGTTTGTTTTATTCTTATGTGGTTATTCTGTGTTGTTATGAATGTTGTCTGTAAATGGTTTAATTCCTTATAAATATTTGATCTTTTTTCATATTCGTGCATAAAGGATTTTGTCTGTACTCTGTAAGGTTTTTGTGTAAAGATTGAGTTTTGTTTGGTTTTTGTAAGGTGACTTGGATTTATGTGTTATGAAACTCTTGTTGCTGAATTTTCAATCTTTCTTCATATGTATGCATAAAGATCAAGTCCTGTTTTGTCTTTGTGGGTAAAGAAATCAGTCTTTTTGGTCTTTGTGCTGATTGATATAATGATACATATGGGTTTGACATGGGTTATGTGGTAGGATACTCTTGTTGGTTGCTCAATTTTCGCTGCAGAATGCTACAAATCTATAAAAAGTTTCAATCTTTCTTCAAAATTGTGCATAAAGATCAATGTTTCTTCCTTTTTGTGACCAAAGATTCAGTCTTTTGACTCTTTTCCATCTTTGTGTGGTTTATGTGTACATGAATTTGACTTGGGTTTATGTGTTAAGACACAAATGTTGCTGAATTTTGGATGAAATTGTTGATAACTTGAGTATTTTCAATATTTCTTTATTTTAGTGTATAAAAGTTTGAATTTTTTTGTGCCCAAAGTTTTTTTTTTGAAGGTGTGCCCAAAGATTCAGTCTTTAGCATCTTTGTGTGATCACAATATACTTGGTTTGAGTTGGGTTTATGTATTGGTGAACTGTCAGTTTTGTAGCTGTTAAATTGGTTGTTACACTGTTGCTTGGCATGATTCCATGATTTCCTTTGAGTACGTATTAATCAGAGAATGGAACATCAAACGAATCATAAAGTTACAATCTTTGGACTTTGGTTGGTTTACTGTGACATTGTTCTCTGGTTTCTGAGGAGCTTTGTTATAGCTGTCTTCAAAAAAAAAAAACTACTTTGATATTACCTTTGAGTACAAGAGTTCGGAAAACTTCTGTTTGCTGATATTTGATATGCTCTGATATTTCCCACCTTTTTTTTCTTTGGAATATGAGCTGGCCTAGTTGGTGATAAGTTGATACTTGATTGTTCTTGTCTGAATGAAACATTGATTGTTTTTTTAAAAAAAACTCTGCATTACTTGTTTAAGCTCTGAGTTTTAAAGAGCTGGTGTACGAAAAGTATCTAAACAAAGAAACTAATTTAATGAGGCAGGTTTCAGCTAATCATCAATTTAAGTATGTACAATCAATAAGTTTGATTTCTCAATAAAGCATATGCTATATGAAGTTAGCTACTTAGCTGTAATACAGATGAGAAGAATGGAATCTAGACACCTAGTGAATAAATTTGGAGCAGTACAGGAAAAGGGAAGGCTACTTTCTGTTGAAAGTGCATATCTTGAATCTGTTTGGTTTGTCAACTTCTGAGACTAAAAATTTAGAGGGGATTGCTATTTGAAGTCCTGAATTGCACATAATGGACAGTCTAGACATTGTTTATCTTATGATCCTTTCGCTTTTCATCACGTTTCTAAATAAGAACCTCTACTCATATGTTGGTTGTTATCAGCTGTTGTTTCTGAATGAATTATGAGCTTGCTTGATGGGATACTTATTCAGCTCTCATAGGACATTTTTGCTTTTTTTGCTGCTTACTGGTAGTTTCATGTCAAACTATAACTAGCTTGCATTGTTAATACCATACAGTTACTCATCTTCAAAACAAAAAAAAAACATACAGTTGCTAGTCAAGTACTACTATGAGCATCTTACTTCAACTAAGTAGTTAGTCCAGCTGATGAGTGATGACAGCCCACGCAACTCTTTTAGTGTTTGATTATGCAATTTTTGAAGTGTTTCATATATTGAAGACACAACTACGCGGCCAGAGCCAGGTTTTCAGTGTCCCCCTGCTTCTTTTAATGGTTAATTTTGGTTCTTTTAGGTGGATGTTGCAGAGGCCAAGATGAAGGGAGAAATCGGAGCAAAGAAGAGGCTAGGTCTGACCATTCAAAATGCTGCAAAGATTGATGCTGAATCAAGGGTTATTGAAATCCAGAGACAGGGAGAGAGCCAAAAGGAGAACATTAAGGTCAAGACTGAGATCAAAGTATTCGAGAACCAAAAGAACGCTGAGGTTTCCAAGGCAGACTCCGAGCTGGCATCCAAGAGGGCTGAATGGGCAAGGTCCGCTGAGTTGGCGAAAGTTGAGGCCGACAAGGCTGTGGCCATCAGGGAAGCTGAGCTGCAGGCAGAGGTAGAAAAGAAGAATGTTTTGACTAAAACTGAGCAGCTTAGAGCTGATAAGCTGAGCAAGGCTACTGTTGACTATGACATTAAGGTAAGTGATGCACCCTTTTTTCCCCTTTCACTATGGTTGCCTTGCCTGAAAATGATCTAAAGAATCCATCTCATCTTCAGTTTTTAAGAAATGTACATGTACCTGTACTATCAATGAGTTGTATAGCTATGAGAAACTCTAGCTTCAAGATCAAAGACCCTTTTCAAAAAGATATATGTATTTAGATATATGTTATAATCATAGCATCCACGTTCTTCTACAGACACGGTTTTCTGGGGAATATCATTTCTCTATAATCTGCTAATGAGATTGTGACAATCAGGTACAAGAGGCCAACTGGGCCATGTACAGCAACCAAAGGGTGGCAGATGCATCTTTATACAAGAACCTAAAGCAGGCTGAAGCTCAAAAGGAACTTGCTGATGCTGACTTCTATACACGCAAGCAAACAGCTGATGCACAGCTCTATGCTAAACAGAAAGAGGCTGAAGGGGTAGCAGTCATGGCGCAGGCTCAGGGAGTCTATGTCAATACCCTCCTCAAGGCTCTGAATGGTAATTATGCAGCTCTTCGGGATTACATGATGATCAACAATGGAGTTTTCCAAGAGATGGCCAGGATCAATGCTGACGCTGTGAAGGGTATGCAGCCTAAGATAAGTGTCTGGTCAGGGGCAAATGGTGGGACTAGCAACGGCTCTGGCGGTGGTCTGAAGGACATTGCTGAAGTTTATACTATGCTCCCACCTATTGTCAAGACCGTCAATGAGCAAACTGGGATGTTGCCACCTGCTTGGCTCGGAACTCTGACTGATGCCAGTCCTTCTGAGTGATCTAATGCATGACAAGTTAGATTAATATCTGAGGAATCTTCTTTTTAGTTAATTGAGATAGGAAGTGACTAGGTTTCTGGAAATTTTACAAACTTCTTCTTAGGATAACTAAGATTTTGTGCTGTCTTAGACCATTGATATGGTTGGTCTGACAATTCTATTTTGCAGCTTAGGCTAATCAATTATCAGATACTCATTATGCAGGTGCTAATGATCATGTTATGCTATTTTCCAAATACTTCTTCCCTGGTGATATTTTTCCAGTGACTGGTTGAATTAATTCTTGGTGAAGGTCTTATCTGCAGGTTTTGTGCATTTATTAGTCTAGAGATTTGAGTGTAAGAAATTGGGATCGAATCATGTTAAAATGTGAATAATTTGATGTTGCATCATGATGGCTGGATACTTTGGACTTTCTTGCGGCTCTGGCAAGTAGTTCCAATATGACTATTAGTATTGGCATGTGTAAGTGTAACGACCGAGGTTCTAGTCCTGTTATTGCTTGATGTTTACATTCTCTGCCGATCTACTCTACCCTCATAAGCATCAGTTCACTTCCTAGTGCCTAAAGTTTTTTTGTTCTAGTAATTAAATCATACTACTCCATTCACCTGGGGCTATGCACAATTTTGGGTGTGGATATATAGGATCATGTGTAACAATCTAACAACGAATAAATATTGCACGTGCAATTTGTCTTCCCTGTTATCTACCCTGTTAGGAAGTGACTAGGTTTCTGGAAATGTTACAAACTTCTTCTATAGGTTAACTAAGATTTTGTGCTGTCTTAGACCATTTATATGGTTGGTCTGACAATTATTGTTTGCAGCTTAGGCTACTCGATTATCAGATACTCGCTATTGATGTTATGCTGTTTTTCCAGTGATTGGTTGAGTTCTTGGTGAAGGTCTTATCAGCAGGTTTTGTGCATTTACTAGTCTAGACATTTGAGTGTTTTGGTAGTCTTAGTCTCTTAGACCAAGTTGATAATTTAATTAATCCTTACAAAAATAGTTTATTAGGTAGTTCTGTACAAAAGAGCTATTTTGTATAAGTAATTTTGTACAATTTTCTATAATTATTATGCAAATTTAACTACTTATAGAAAAAGCTTTCTCTTTGTGCCCAAATTTCAAGGAGGACTTTACAAAGCTAAAACATAACATATAAATTTAATATTTAATAAAAGGGTGTTTGTTAATTGTGACATTCAAATCCATTTTTTTTTTGTTTGTTACAATTCATTTCCGTAAAATAAGTTGTAAACCAGTTTTTGAATAATTCACATCATCGTTATGTATTTCGAGTTTCTTCAAGAAATTATTGTATTGTATAATACGTAAGTCGTAATACAATTAGGAGAGTAATTGAGTAGACAAATTAATTTAAGTCTATATGGCATTATAGTGAGTATTGCTTCTTCCCCTACATTCATGAGATATTTTGATATCCAAAGTAATATGGGGTTTTTGCCCATAATAATCCCTACTTGGGGCGATTATCCGGGAATAATCCCTACTTCCGAAATTGCCCCCAATAATCTATACTTGGACCCTTGTGTCTCGTAGCAGTCCGACAACTAACGGTGTTAAATTTTCCGTTTGTACCGTTAAAGAGTTTTCAATACATATTATATTGTACACTTATTTCTTGATTTTCTTTAAAAAAAATTGCTTTTCGAAGACACCCATCCACTTAGTACCTTATTTAATTTCACAATTATTTCCTTATAATTTTCGCTGTTATCTTGAATCCCGTACTATAGGTACTATCAAAAAATTTAAAATCATTTTTTAAAAATCCTATGTGAATGTTATAGTATTTTTTATCACAAAAAGGATTTACACCTTATATTTAATAGTTTTGACAATTAGTATGTATAATATAATGGAATAAGTGTACAATATAATTAATAATGAAAACTCTTTAACAATACAAACGGAAAATTTAACACCGTTAGTCGTCGGACTGCTGTGGAACACAAGGGTCCAAGTAAGGATTATTGGGGGCAATTTCCGAAGAAGGGATTATTCCCGGATAATCGCCCCAAGTAGGAATTATTGTGGGCAAAAGCGCCAAGTAATATCCTATCAAATAAAAGTTGATCTTAAATAACTGTCAATTTTCAAGTTATTTCCAACTGTTAAACTTAACCGGTGTTTGCTAGAAATTTTAACTAGCTTCTTAAATGGATCATAGCACGGATGTCCTTTATCCTCTTCCAATTAAAGACCACATTGGGAAAGATATTCATGCAATAGGGACCACTGATTATCATAGCCTCACAAATGATACTCCATCCGGTTTCTAGTTATCTTATGAATCACTTTAGCACAGGTTTTTAGGAGCCCCCAAAAGCGAGGGTCAAATTACCATATTGTTCTTATGGGGTATGTACAATTACCAAATGTGCCATTGAGAAAAAAACATTAAAAGGATCAAAGAAAAACACACAGTAATCTGCTACTGCCATATCTCTCCTTATTATCTTACTGTTCTCTCTCATCACCACCATCACCCGCACCATCGTATTCATCGCAATCACCACCAACACCAGACAACCATGCATCCATCGTCTCACACCCCCTCACTCTCCTTTTCCATTCTCGATTTCCGCATCGAATCCCTCACCATCAACACCACTCACCACCCAGATCCGCATGCAACAACCACAACATAAACCCGATCCCCACTTCACCATCTCTCATTTACCATCTCACCACTCCGATCTCTCTCCTCAACACACTAACGAACACCAGCCACTGCAGGCTGCCCATGTCGCTTCTGCCTCGTCGACCACCGTAGAAGGGACCCACGAATTTGGTAATTACATAAAACTGAGGCAAATATGCCATTGTGAAAGAAATATTAAAAAAAATAAAAAAGGTGACATGAGATGGAGAGAGAGAGTTGGGTCGTGGGTTATGTATACTTTTGTTTCTTGATTTGATCTTTGAATTTCTAGGTCGATCTTTGAATTTCTGGGTGGGGTTTTAATTTTTTCTTTCTCTGGGTTTACTCTTTAGTTGTTCCTGGGTTGGTGTTTGAAGGCAGTTTGCGTTTTCTGGGTTGGGGGGAGGGATTTAGTTATTGCTTCTAGGTTTAGTCTTCAAGGAGGGGATATGATTGGGGGTAGAGAGATATGAGAGAATTTTAGATGAGAAAAAATGAGATGAGAGAGAGAGGAAGTAACGTTGGAAATGGGGGGTTTTGTGTGAGTGGGAAATAATGGGGAAGGGTAATTAAATAATGGGGGTGAGAGAGCTGTGTGAGAGAGGGGTATGGAGGCCATTTCACGCATGGGTCCGGCCCAAATATAGAATTCCATAAGTTAAATAAAAACCAGCCCAATATAGAAATACATAGGAAAACAAGAAACCGGAGGGAGTAGTGAACGTGGTCGTGCTTTTTACAGTAGTGGTCCTCCAATTTCTCCACTGGTATGCTTGGACCTCTACATATTGCGTAGCGTCATTTCTTCACTACTTGAGTGTACCCTTTGACCTGTCGAGATGGCTAGACCTATGTACACACGTAGGTCAAATAAATAAAATCAAAATTAGTACTCGTACATGAGAATCAACATCTATCGCTTTCAATAATAAGCAAGTCATCATCAGGATATAACATATCAATCAAGCCCGCAAATAATAAAATAATTTTACCTGTGACTCTGAGAGTGACGTGGAAGTGGAATGGGACGGCAGCATTGGGCCAACAAGGTGGGAGCCAAACCACGGACCAAAGTGAACGACATATCTAAGGAGAAAAAAAAGAAAGATAAAAGAAAATTGTACTTCTTAAATAAATGCTTATTACATGAAAACCACGACAATTTTCATGAAGTTATAAAAGTTTCTTAATTAAAACTCTATTATATACCTTTAAATTTACACGATTAAAAAACAGTATCGTGATAAGTGGATTTGATTGAATAAAGTATTTGCTTCTAATTGTAATTAGTTGGGGACTTGTTAAGACAAATGTATATTATATTATATCTTAATACAATATATTATTTATATTTTGATTGACTAATGTAAAGATGGGGAATATTTTGGAATAATAAAAAAAAAATCATAAGATGGGATTTTGGAATAATAAAAACAATAAGCAAGTCATTCTAGAAACAGTCTCCCGATTTGAAAAGGTTGCGTACATCAGGCTCCCTCAGTACCCCATCTAAGATGGGATTTACTGGGATTGTTGTTGTTGTTATTTGTTAAAAACAAAATCATAAGTTCGTGTTTTTTTTCTGATGTTCTAACTTACGGGGTTATCGTACAGATCTCATCAATTACCAAAAAAAAAAAAACTAGCAACCACTGCTCCATTGTTCATGAGAAATGGATCATCCAACAACAACAACAACAACAATCGAGTGTATCCCCATTAGATGGGGGTGCTCGGGGTCGGGATGTACGCAACCATACCCCTGTTTAAGAAAACAGAGAGGTTGTTTCCAAGGTTGACCCATTGCTGCATTGAAGTACTCACTTCCAACAACTTCACCAAAATAAGAAGTGCTGGAAGGTTTTGATAGCCATTTTGCTATAATCCATAATCACCTAAAGTTGAAAGATATAAGATAAATCTTTCAACTTAATAGGCCCTGGACCTGAGAAATGGATCATCCATGAGGATAAATGTGGAACAAAAATGAAGAATACTAGCTATTCCAAAGACCCTTCAAAAAAAAAAATCTATTCAAAAGAAATCCCCCTATTCTTGAGACAATTTATATTGTACACCTAGGTGTGTATTGATCATTCTACACCCTAATGTATTTTTTTTTACTATGCAAATGGATTTTTCTTTAAAACACAAATGCATTTTTCAAAATACATTTTTCATAATGCATTTTTCTTGGACACAAATGCATTTTTCAAAATACATTTTTCATAATGCATTTTACTAGTTAGGGGAAGGAGAATAAAAAATGGTGTACAAAAATAAAAATACACCTACTTTTACCATATAAGAATTGCATTCTTGATTTGAGAAATGCCATTAGTAATAAAATTTCTGAACTTCACCCACCACGGCATGCCTTTGTCTATCTCCGACTTCTCTACTTCCAATGTGTTGTCAAGGAAAACCGCAGTGATCAAGCATACTGTCGGTGGTGACACAAATATGGTCATCGCAATTGAATTGAACTATTGCAGTAAGAATAAGGAAAAATACATTAGGCAACTAATGCAAAGCTCTTCATAATCATCATATGTGTAAAGAAAATGTCAGCTAAAACAGCTTTATAATGTTTCAGTGGGTTGCTCTTGTTTTAGCAAGGTTAATAAAATTCATGATTAAGTAACAATGTATACTACGACCAAATTGATGGCGCATCATTTAACACTTACCCATCATGCATTGGTCTGAACAAGGCCACGAGGGAGATATTCCGAGAAAGAGAGATAGGAAGGGTGACTTAGACATGGTGCGAGTGGTCTGCTAGCACAGAGCCATTGCTTTAAAAGAGCCTCAAAAATGATAGCAGTTTTATAAATTTTTCATTATAAATGAGTAAGCGCCTATGTGTCGCCCATATACAGCACATATACCGCACATAGCTTGCTAAATTCTAAGCCGCCATTGAGAGATAGACCCGTAATGGATAGATTTCTCATAGAATTCATGTTAGTGAACTGCATGAATAAAAGTCCGACTAAACCTGAAAAAGAAAACAAGAATAAGCTACCAAAGAAGGCATTAAAGAAATGAACAGTTAAGAGGACAACAGAAGATTTGTTAAAGAGAGAGAGAGAACAATGAAGTTACAGGCATTATAATAACATGAATAGAGGGGACCATAACCTGAATCGATTTTCTTTTTCCATTTTCCGTTCAACGTAAAACCACAATTCAAATTGAAAATCATGCTTAAATTCTCACACCACTATAAGACTAACTTGATCAGACTTTGCTTTGTATATTTCTTATTCTTGTTTCACATAATAAATTTTCTTTTACACAAATACTTCAAAATAGAATATACAATAAGTCAAAAGAATTCCTAAAAGAACTCAAATTGACATACATGCATGGCCACATGGATTATAGTATACGAATGTATCAATGTTATCCACCAAGAACAAAATAGAAGAAGAAAGAAATAATACACCTTATCACAGAGTATATTGCAAAAAGAGGGTCTTGGGCGGTCCAAAAGAGAATCATTCAGGTCACTGAAGAAGTTGTTGTTTGAATGCGTCTTCTAGAGAATAGTCCTGAGTCCCGACTCTTCTCAAAATTCATCAAATGGGGATCAGGTAGACTAATGTCAACTATGTTTTGTTATTGCCATAATTTCCCAAGTTCAACTTCATATATTCATGTCAAAATCGACATACCCAAATATAGTCCAACCAGGTAAACATGACCATTATGCATGTTGTACAACGCCAACTTATTCCTCTATGATGTCAAACATTGACACACGCACAACATTTATCTATTGTTTTAATTATTTTGTATTTATAATATATTGTAATACACAATATAGTATAATAAATTATATAATCTACTTGTCTTAAAGAGTCCACTAATATACTTGCAGTAGTGATTCAGTGCTGAGAATTTTATCTGTGTTATACCATTAGGCAAAACAGATGAGAAAATGGTTCTAATGGTTAATTGTGATTCAGTTGTTATGTGGAATGTGGAGAGAAGTCTTATATAAGAAGGGAATGACAAAAAGTTGGAGGCCTTTCGGCACACAAAGTTCACTCATTTTATCTCCGTCGCGAATGGGAGTCAAATAATTGTGGCGGAAGATATAGAAATGATGTGCTTTAATTGTTTTGGCTCTCTTCTTACTTAGGACTTGCTGAAGGAAGGTTCTGCGAGCTTCCATTGTCGGTTTAGAACCTCTATCTTTACGGGACTTGGGGGAGGAACGTCATTGCTTTCTCCACATAGAGCAAAATTTGTTTGGTTTGGTATGGACTGAGTTTGAGTGGGAGAGATATGGTATCTAGCAGGTTCATTTTTACATCATCAAGATTGAAAAATATGCTCATTTCGTACGATTGCCTTCATAGTTGGTGGATTCTATGAGTCGGCTGTTGTTGATTGTAACTAGGTAGGAAGATTTTGTGGTTTACTTTTGTGTGCTCCGAAATTAAGCCTTTTGTATGCGTGGTGAACTTTGATGTTATAGGGTGCATGATATCTAGATTATTATTTATGATGTAGTAGCCAATTACTTAATGTAATCATATGGTAAGAATGTATTTTTTTCAGTATTCTGTCTATCTATTTTTTTTCTTTGTGTTTCTTTCCTCTATGCGTGGAAGCATATAAAATTGGAACCATATGTACATTTATTACTTCATTGATATAGAAATGGCCATTATTGGTTCTTATATGATTCAATGTTCTATGTTATGATCTCGTTCTTGCTCTCTTTGGTTCTCCAATAATTCCTGGAACTAACTCAGTGTATATCATGTCTTTTGTTCTTTTCGTGTGTCGACATGTGGAGGTAAGTGGTAACCTCTTTTAGTGAGGTTTTCTTTGTTAAATTTTAGATAGGCTTTGCTTGTGGATGTGTGTAATGACCATTACCAATTCAGTTTAGTGAACTAGTTAATAAATTCAGTGAAAAGGGTTACGTAGACATGGAAGTTTCTGTAATTGTGTGTGAAGTTTGGTTCAACAATGTTAATTCTTGAGATTCGCAGACACGTCTGGTGTGGGTTTATGTTGATGACTACTTTGTCCAATGGTTATGACTTATGAGTTTTTTCTGTTGCGGAAATTTTACCTTTTAGGTACCCGAGGTATGCCATAATATCCGTTTAGATACCCAAGTTTTCCAATATTTTTTTTGGGTACCTGAGGATACCTTCAGTTATCACTTTAGGTACCTCACTAAATTTCCGTTAACTTTTCTGTTAAATAGATCGCGTGGCACAAAATGACTATTTCTAAATTTCACCTTTTTTTTTTCAACACGGGTTTGTGTATGATTAGTATTATTTTTTCATTAATTTTAGATACACTATTTTTCCTAAAGAATTAAATGACTATATTCATTCCTCATTATCTATAAAAATATAGGTTTTTTAATATGAGATTTATCCCTAATCAATTCAATTGACCAAAAATATTAAAAAACAGTCGCATTGTTGCGCCATTAAAGACAATACAAATTTATTACCCAAAATTAGAAAAAGTCCTGTAAATATTTTAAAATACAAATAAGATATGATTTCAATTTAATACCTTTGAAATGGTTTGTTAAATGTGAATAATGATTTAACAAAACTTTCTAAGCTCTTTTTTTTTTACCCAACTATATAAGTTATTCTTGATATATTTTCAAAAGATAAAATAAACGCTATATGGTTTTTCAATGTTCTTTTTTTTTTGGCAATTTTTGTCTTTTTATTTTTCTTTGAGAAATTGTTTTAAGGGTGCAAACCTGTTAGCAATCGATTACTCTTGCTCCAAATAAATTCTCAACTATTTAATTTTTAATTAAGTCAATTAAATCACGACCATTCAAAAAAAATTTGTTTGTTTAAATATAATTGAAAAATAAAAAATAATAATAACCATTCACAATCCCATGTTTAAAAGAAAATTCAAATAAGAAATGGAAATTTAATTAATAATTAAATAAAATCTAATAGAAAAAAGAATCATTTAGTAATTATTAAATGGAAGAAAATAATATTGAATCTTTGAGTAAACTATATCAAGATTGGTCTCTATTTGTGAAGAACAAAAAGTGAGGAGTTTATGTATTTTTATCATATTTTTTAAGAGAGAAAAAAGCCGTTTAAAAAACGGCCCTTTACTCTCATTTTAAGAGGGACACGTGTGACCACGCAACACGTGTCCTAAACGCGCTGAGAAGCGTTTCCTTTAAGTTGCAGTCCACGTGGCGCATTGAGGCTCTCGGCGCACCACGTGAACGCTAGGTCCCACTGGCCCTCAGAAAGAAAGAGGGTAGGGGATAGTTCTCAAAAAAAATAAGGGCGACTTCATATTGTATTTTGGACTGTATTTATATTTATTTTTGGGTATTTTTTACTTTTTAGTGTGACGTCGTACCAGAAAAATCAATGATGTCCCAAACAAACTTGATGTGTCTTTGCTAAGCAGTTTTGGTTCCCTTGCTTGTACCTTTCGAATTTGATAATCTAGTAAATTCCATCTATTTCTATTTTAAGCTTTGCTTTGTACCTTTTCAACCATTCTAATTTTCCTTATCCTACGTGTTGGGTCTTTTGATCTCATAACGATATATAATTTACCAAGTCAAGGAAACAGCCAATTACCACGAAAGCAGTTAAAGAAAACTTGGGATACTCCACAATATTTAGGATTGAGCAATGAATTTAAGTTACTTTCCCGTCAAATATGCTCCAAATTAACCCAAATAAGTCCTTCTCAAAGTGGATGAGGATTTAACAATACTCACTCGAATACTCCCACAGACCAAACTGCTCAAGGTCAACAATTGGAGCTTTGATAAACATTTTCTCCTTGACATTAAATGTTGAAATCCAACCTCTCATTACCAAAGAATAAATCACCTACTTCTTTAAGCACTATCGGTCTTCCGGCCAAATCGTACATAAACTCAGACCAGTCCTCGCTAAAGATAGAGCGATCAAAGGATGTAGGAGAAGGTGCCATGTCGGGCCCTTTTGAAAAATTGGTGACTTGAGTCTTCAATTGCGCTAAATAGTTTACGCAATTGCACTCGCTACAAGCTTGGACATTAGAAATAAGATGTTCCATTGCAAACCAATCCAACTGAAAATGAGAATGTTTCTTCACGGGTGTCACCATCAGAATTTTATAAGCATACTCGGCTTATCTTTCTCTTTTCCTGAGATTGGATCCAATTTGCTTTGGTCTATGTTTTCTGGCTGAATGGCAACCTCACCCGAGACCCTCATTTTGTGGTTCCTGGTCAAATTAGAAAAGAAGATGTTAATACAATTTTAAAATGCCTTGAAATAGTGTCACGTTTCAGCACGAGATATGCAAAGCAACAAGAAAATAATCAGAACAACAACCATACTCCCATTTTAATTAGATAGACATTCAGATCCCATTTTAACTCCCATTTAAATGGTGTCAAAATTCAAATTTTCTAATCACCTTCTTACAGAAAGGGTTACTCACAAGTAATATGCATCCTCGATAGTATACATGCCATATAGCCGATGACAATAACAAGAGACCAACGCTGTAGTCAATGAATAACCCGTATGGATCCTGCTTTACGACAAGAATACTTGAGCCTCTTCATGGACATTTTTCTCAAAATCTGCACACAAACCTACTACGACAAAGTACATAATCTAATTTGCTATTTTTTTTACATATTTTTGTCTCCTTTGTTCTCAATTTTCATTCAATCGATCGCCAACAAGGTTGTTGTTAGGTATAAACAACGAAGTTACATTGTTTCGCACTTCCGATTCATTTGGGTTATCATCAAAGGCAGGCCTTCTTTTGATTCTTCACTAATTGTGACAGCGAAATGTACTTGCTTATGATGGAGACTTGAAGCTAAATAGCAGCAACCAAAATCTTAGTTCGTGGATTAATTAGTTTTAAATCTTCCAAAATCAGAATTTCTCACTACTATTATAATGGTAATCATGTGTAGGTGTACCGAAGACCAAGTGTTATAATGTTGTTTCACCAGAATTTCTAGAATGTCTGTAACAACTTCATTGAAAGGGCAAGTCTTTTGCATATCTTTTGGAATAGTATTTATTTCTCAATCGCATTGCCTATTGTTATACTAGTTGCTCTATTCTAAAAAGTTATGATAATTACTGCATTTCTTATATCAACTTTTTTTTAAGAACAAATTTGGCACCCTGGGTGAAGTTGATGCGCGGCTATTGAGGTTTCCAGGCGCTTTTCCAAAGCATATGCAGAACTGTTGATAAATATTTGGGAACATACCCGGACTTCATGATAGAGATGATGGACAATTGTTCTTCATTGAATTATGCCAAATAAAATACGAGGTTGGATAGAGTGATGAATATTTCAAGCAATCAGAATTTGCAAAACAAGTGTTCTAGTGGTGGAATATGACATGGTCCATCTGCCCCAAAATGTTCCTATTTTAGACGTCTCATAAAGTTCACTACCCTTCTATTTTATGAAAAATTTGTATGACTCATACTATTTCTTACATACGTTTGTAAGATCTCCATTGACGATGTGCATATTTAAAAATTTAGTACACATAAACCATTAATGCCTTAGCGGTTAATGTTAGTGTTTATTCATTTTTTCCCATGTTATATTTTTCTTTTGAGAATCCATCTTATATTTACTTAACACGTGCTTTATAAAAGTAACCCATTAAAAATTCAAATAATCGGGTTTTTCCGAGACAGATTCAAGTCGAGTCACTCATACTCCTTTCTCTAAAAAGATTCCAACGACATAAGACAGATTTATCACCTATGCACAACGTCAGAACTTTTGCTTATGCCTTGTAAGGCTAGTATAGACACAAGAAATTATGAAATTATGCAACCTGATAAAGACCTTCCTTGTGCATGCAGTCCTTCCCCTAGCCTCTTACCTCTTTAGGCATTTCGAAGCAAAACGCAGAAATACGAGTCCTTAGTACACTTACAAGGTCAAACAAACACACAATTATACCAAAGTAATGTAGCATACAATGAATAAGCCATGTAGCAAATCTCCCATTACGGCATTACAACTAATATAATATTCCTTACACTTATAGGGGGCCTAAAATATCTTATCGCAGGGTTCTAACAGTAAGCTTTGCGGATCACTCAGCCTGGCACCAAGGAAGTGATCAGCCTCACCAACCAAAGAACTGTTAGAAATAATCTAAAAAATCTTAGAATGTAGTAGAAGTAAGGTAGATATTAGTTGAGATAAATATCTAGTTAGAATTATCTAGAGTTAGATAGTAATATCTTGTAAGATGAATCTAGAGCTAAGATATTTGCAATTGTTTATTAGGCTCTAGAATTCTCCATTAGGCCTATATATACCCCAAGAGAGTAGTGTCATTGTAAGCATTCAAGAAGTAACA
>ONZK01000680.1:106701-128480 GCA_900322385.1 Pharnaceum exiguum
CTAAAAGACACTCTCACTTTAATTAAAAGGCCCATCACAAACATACAAAACCTAAGAAGAACAACAGATGAATATCAAGAAACTACATACACTATCATTTATTGTTCCCTGCTCAATACGTAAATTAAACAAGATGAAACAACTACTTCTACACTAATACACTTCAAATTGCTTGAAAATGGTGAGGCGCATCTTCTTCTTTATTTAAGAGAAGGTGTGGCTAGACCTGGCAATCGGGTCGGTCGGTCGGGTTTCGGATTCGGTCGTTTCGGGTCGGTTTATTTTCGGGTTCGGTCATTTTCGGTTTGTACTTTTCGGGTCGGGTTCGGTCGGGTCGTGTTTGACCCAACGGGTTTGCACATTTTGTTTTGTTCGATAAAAATATTATTTTATCAATATTTTATTAATATTTAAACATTTTTTCAATATTTTTTTTTTAAAATATTAGTATTTTATTATATTTTAATAAATTAAAATTGTAAAATATACATTTATAAATATTTTATTGGACAAACGGGTCGTTTCGGTCGGTTTCGGGTTCAATCCAGATTTTACCGGTTTTTTCGGGTTCGGTCAGTTTCGGGTTCGGTCAAATTTTTCGTGTTCATGACCCAGTTTTTTCGGGTCGGTTTTTCGGGTCATACCGAGTCGGGTAAATTTCTGTCGGGTCTAGGTGTGGCACATCTTTATGCAAGGGTTAAAAAAAAGGAAATTCTATGCTAAGCAAATGGGTGAATGAAGCAACCACATTCACTCATGCGCATGTAAAGATATCATAAATTAAAGGTAACGTGAAAATACATGCTTAATTTTCGAAAATTTGGCAATTATGTAGATGTATGTGCACATGAATCCACAAAAATATTATAAACAGACCAAAAGTGTAAACGTAAACAGTTTCAAGATCGGCTCTACGAGTTTCAACTCTCGTGTCTCCTTTTAATATGCTTTACGTAAGGTGGATTACTAAAAGATGTAGGAGACTAGCTAAATGTAAATATTTTCCCCGTAATGCCCTAGAGGGCGGATAAGAAGAACGCTTTGACGAAATATAGGTTGAGTTTGGGGTTGCTGTCAAGTGCTGTAGCTGTGACGGTGCTGTGAGGAGTGCTGTAGAGAAAGTGCTGTAGACGTGCTGTAGCTGTCAGTGAAAGCAGTATACTGTTTTGAACACTAATTGAGAAAGTAGCTGTCATTTTTGTTAGGAAGGGTAAAAATGACAATATTAGACATGTACTCCCTTATTATGAGTTATTATATGGGAACTGCTTTGTACAACATCTATTTGTGCTATGTACAACACTTTTTTCTAATTATTTCCTAGATTGCCCTTTTAAAAAAACATTAAAAAAAACAAAATGGCGACGGCAAGCCTGCCCATCTTCAATTCTTCATTGCTCAAAAACCAAGGCATCATTATCACCATTTCACTTCATCAGATATATCGAAATGTTCCGATATTGTCTAGTTTGACAACTTACAATATTGACATGTTCTCCAAGAGTCATATGAATATGGTACTGTAATTCTCTAGACACCACCATTCGAAAAGCCAAATTAAAGCTTAAACATCAAGGAGTCCTATATATAATGCTACAAAAGTGACGCCATGTACTCATTATTGAAAATTTGAAATCACACCCTAATTGCACATTCACCGGTATCACCACCAACACTAACACCACACTCAAAGGCAGGTGGCGGCCCAACCACCGCCATTGAAACAAGAGCAAAACCGGCGAGCGTCCCGCCGCCACTTCCCAGCATGTATAGATGAACCACCATCATATACACGAACGAAAAAAGGAAAAAGATCTGGAATCTTAACACATTTATGGGTTCAATCTGGGCGTCCCCAAATCGACATGGCGATGGATGCTTGTAGAGAGAGGGGGGAGGGGTAGGTTTTGAGAGGCAGAGTGAAAAATAAGTGACAGGCAGCAGGGGAACTAGGGGAAAAGAAAATCGAGAAAAATAATTGTGAAAGTGTTAAAAACAAAAGGGTACAATTGAAAAAAAGTGTTGTACATAGCACAAATAAATGCGGTACAAAACAGCTCCCTATTATATACTTATATATAATAAATAATTCAATAAATATTGTTTTCTTCAAGAACAATTTGTTAATGTATAATAGAAAATTTTGATCATGTATTTACGAATGGCAATAATTGATTTTCAATACTTCATAGTCCGTATATTGCTATTGGTAAACTTGTACTGTGTACATAACTCCTCTGTCGTAATAGTAGCTTTCTCGATCAAAAAGAACTACTACGTACATAATAGTATTATACTATTAAGTATTAAGTCCGTGAGTCTCAAACTCTCACACGTAGTCAGATTTTTTTATGACTAGACATTGTGTCAAGGGTGTCTTATAATTTCTGACAACAAGTGGGGTTCAGTTGAAAATATAAACGGGTAAAGGTGTCTTTTTGCAAGTGAAGTGCGTTGCGGTAGACTCTACAACACTCCATTAGCAGCTGTCAATAAATTGCGTTCAACCGCTGTTTTTTGAAAGTCCGTTTGATTGCAGCTGTTTTAAAAAGTATCCAAACGCTGAAAAATTAAAAAAATGCGATAGGAAGCACTTTCACAGCTGTTTCACCTCAACCCCAAACGCACCCATTGGGTGAAACCGGGTAAGTAGACTCACATAGTAAAGGCAAATCCATTGCTGAAATGATGCAGAATTCTTAAGACATTTTAATTTGGAGTCGGCAACAATTTTTTTTTTTTCACCATGTCAAGGCGATCCGACGATTTGATAATCAAGTCATCATCTGAATCTGTGACTCCCACACCAGTCGGAAGTTTTTAATTTCAGGGCTCGCCTGGACATATACATCGATACGTGGGAGCGAAGAATCATTAAGGGGTAATAGGTATGAAAAATAGAAGAATATAGAGGAAGATGATAGTTGGGGATAGTGATTAATCGGAAAAAATGGAGGTTATGGAGTAATCATTCCTCCCCAATTGGGAGTAATCTATTGACACCTCTCCATTACAGTAATCATTGGGCCATTTGGGAGTAATCATTTCCCTTCCCCCCCCCCTCCCCTTTCTTCTTCAACCACCACCAGCTCCACCTCTTTTCCTATTAAAATTCATATCCCATTACCCCATAATCTTTACCCCAAATACTGGCATGGCCTTAGACTTGAATATTATAATTAGCTGCTTAATACTTCTTTTTAATAATTCATACTGTAATTTATGCTAAGAAAT
The DNA here is from genome assembly GCA_900322385.1 of Pharnaceum exiguum. NCBI lineage: Eukaryota > Viridiplantae > Streptophyta > Magnoliopsida > Caryophyllales > Molluginaceae > Pharnaceum > Pharnaceum exiguum. Next base: position 109,936 of record ONZK01000680.1, read on the forward strand.
CGCGTTCAAAAAAAATTATGCTAAGAAATAAGAACTGATCTAAGAATAAGATAATGATCGAATGAGCATATATACTATGCAATGACAAAGTCCCTGCACATCTGTTAGTCTTAAACTGATTGTGTACCCGTGTACTATAGAAAGGTTAATATGCATAACACATTATCACGTATACATGTACTTTAGTCTCCATTCTCCAACATTGTGTTGAATATATGATGAAAGCCTGGCTAAGTGACTTTGACGGACATAAATAAAAGTTCAAAGCGATTGGCAATCACCTATCTCCATGATATAGAATTAATAGTACCAAAACAAAACTACTAGCAATGAAACGGATAAATGTGCGTGGGTTACTTACAACTTACAAGAGATACGCATCCTCGAGGGTAAACGATTCAAACAATACATGTAAATAACATGACACCAAAGCCATAGTCAAGGAACCCAAGATTGAGTCTTCATATGCTCGGAGGATGCTGAAATGGAAGGATGTGTAATCGTTTTCGATGCGGAAATCTCGAGGGTAGTCGCGCCATATGTAGCAGAAGAAGTCATCTCGCAAGTGAATGAGGCATCGTTTAACTTTACCCCTTGAAAACCTATCAAAAGAGGCCTCGTGATGCAAGCCCACAATGGCTCCTCGCGTGATGGTGCCCGAGCTCCAATTGTAGGCGGATACATTTACACCATCATCCTCAAGTAAGTACATCGTGGTCTTCTCAGCAACGGAGACGATCTCCGCGGGAGGATTACGGCTGAGGAGATCGCATAGCTTCTGGTTAGGAAACGTCTCCCAAAACCCTTGAACGACGTGGTAGACACACATACTTTCAACCTCATGACGTACCATAGCTAACAACCTGTCATCCCCCATTGATGCAAGGACGAGGTTTTTCCCGTTGGGCCTTCGGAAAACCGGGTTTGGGATCTCATTGCAAACACCATCTTTAGGCTTGAACTCCTCAGCATAGGGATGAGCTATCTTGTTACTCCCGAAGAGAAAAAGGCTGTTCCCAACCACAATTTTAGCCGGTAAAATCCGTGGGCTAACAAGCGGTTTCCCAATTTTCCATCTCCCACGCTCTCCCTCCCCTTGCCCCTCGGTAAGGGGTTGTTTATTCACTTTGAAGTATCGGAACCTATGGCTAATGTTATTCCTCTTTCCAGAGGTGTCATCGTCATTGTCGTCGAAAGTAGTAGTAATAGTACTAGCACTAGTGGGAGGGACTGAATTGAATCTCTCGCTATAAGCTTCTCTTCGCCCATCAATATTGTCATCACCACCAATACAGTAGATAGTAGAATCAATGGCAGCACTAACACATAAAAGAGGAAGTTTTTTGTGCTCAAAAACATGACAAGTGTTATTACCATCTTTAAAAGTTGGAAACCTAACGGGGTCTCCTAAGATCCCGAGAAAATGACCATGCTGTATGTATGGTATTTTATCACTGGGTTCAGCCAGGGAAAGCGGTAGAGTAGTATTCAGTAAGTTTGATAAATCGACTTTAAGAAATCTAACAACTCTGTCACCACCAACGGTATGAAACCTCACACAAACCAAACAGCTAGATGAAGATGATTTACCTCCTTCATTGTTTTTTCTGCCTTTTCTCTTCTTTTCCTGAGACGATTGACTGTGAGAGGATCGTTCTATTTCCATTGGCATAGCCATGGGGTTTGCACTTTCCAGAGGGAGAGACGATTTTTTTTTTGTTTCTCTTGATTTAGCAAAAAATAAAAACGTGTGCCGTGTAGTGAAATGGACAAAACTGACAAAGTGAGCGCTTAGTTGTTTCTTTTCTTTTTTTACTTTTCTTTTTTTATCAGGATTATGTTATATGTCGTTTTTTTTTCAGATCCAGGATTATGTCGTGTTAGTATAAGGTTTTTCTGGATCTAAAAAAAAAATGTACGTAGGGTTTTCTAAAATAATATAATATCATCTTCCCTTGTTGATTTATAAGTACAAAAGCCCTCAGCAAAAAAATAGAAAAACCCTTCAAAATAAAAAGTTGTTTCATCATTTACCAGAAATTTAGGTCTAGTATTGTATCCTCAACTTGAAACCCCAAAAATGGATCAGGTTTGGTAGCACTTTAGTGCGAGTGTCGTCAAGCAAACACTACGGCGGATCGGATAGCTAGGCTAGTGCGGATGAAGCCTTTTGGGAGAACATTGGAAGTTAGGACTACTGCCCATTTGGAGACGTTTGGAAGTGATCTAGAGTGATCAAATGATTTATGTAATATTTATTCTAGAAACACTAGTCCTCCAAACTGTTTCAAGACATCTCTAACTTTTTAACTTCTTAATTTAAGCTTGTTTCATTTGCCCCCAAAAAAAAAAGAAACCCCAAAAATGGAACCTGCATACGCATCCACATTCAAAGCCTTCGATACTAGTTCAAATATCACCGTAGTAGAATTCATGTCATACGATTCCGGGAAAAGCTTTAGGTGGTATTCTCTTGAAATACCAAAAGATGGCATCCTTGCGTGTAAGGAACACGACCCAAAATACTACACAACTCACAACCACAATGACAACGACAAACTCAATCTATCCTCCTCTAGGTTTTCTAAATGCACTCTCAAACTTCTGTGTGATGGTGATAAATCATCACCATCATTATTATATCACTTTGCTATAATCAGAAACAATCTATATCTCTACGGCTGCCGCAACTTTTCCATTCTCTGTTGTGACCTTAACAATGGCAGTAGTGATCATGAATGGAGGTCCATACCTCCCCCTCCCTTTGCCCCTTCCTTTAAGCCCTCCATTCGCTTTGTGTCTCCCCTTCCTGGGTGGGTATATCGAATATTATACCTATATCTTCTTTTCAATGCTTAAGTTTTTCTTTTCTTTGTTTGGATGTTACTAATTTTCATTTTACTATTGCAGCCATAATATCGTGATAGGGGAGAAGATATATTCACTCGGCGTGCGTTCAAGGGAAAATAATGAGTCAGTGTACGTTGCACTTGTCTTTGATAGCCGAATTGAAAAATGGGCTGAGTTGATATGTCCCTCTAAAACTAAAATTTCGGTTGATAGTTTCATCCGTGGAATATTAATAGGTAAAACACAGCAGATGATCTTGATGGTCAGTTATGATTCTGTTATTATCTGGGATGTGGAAAACAATCTTGTTTATGAGGGGAATGACAGAAAGCTGGAGGCTTTCCGGCACACGGGGTTCACTCATTTTATCTCTGCAGCAAATTGTTGGAGTCAAATAATTATGGCGGAAGATATAGGAATGATGTGTTCTTTTAATAGTTTCACTTCTCTTCTTACTTATGATCTTGCGGAAGGAAGGTTTCTCCGAGCTCCTATTGTCGGTCTAAAACATTTATCTTTACGGGATTTGGGTGAGCAACCTGCCTACTTTCTCCACTTGGAGCAAAACTTATTTGGCTTAGTATGGACCGAGTTTGAGCGGGACAGAGATGGTACCCAGGTTCATTATTCCATCGTCAAGATTGACAATTATTCTCCTCTTCGTACGACTGCATTCGTTGTTGGTTGCTTCTGTGAGTCGGTTGCTGGTAAATTATTACCTAATTAGGAAGCTTTTGTAGATTACTTTTGTATGCAGTGCCGAGCTTTGATGTTTTTGGGTGGATGACATCGAGATCATTATTTATGATGTAGTAGCCAATGACTTCATATGGCAATGCAAGATAGTTTTTTTTTTTTAGTATTCTATCTATCCCTTTTGTTCTTCTTCGTGTTTCTTTCCTGGCGGCTATGCATGGAAGCATATAAATTGGAACGATATGTCCTTTTATCATTGGTTGATATAGAAATGGCTATTTTTGGCTCTCATGTGATTCAATGTTCTATCTCGTTCTTGCTCGCTTTGGTTGTGCAATTACTTGAACATAGCTCAGTGTATATATATCATGTCTTTTTTTCTGTTCGTGTGTCGACGTGTGAAGACAAGTGGTAATTTTTAAGTGTCATCTCCCAAAACTATTTGAAAAGGTGAAAAATCACTATGTTTTTTTTGTCAAACTTTAGATAAGCTGCGCTGTGGATGTGTGTAATGACCATTATCAATTCAGTGAACATGGAAGTTTCTGCAATTGTGTGTGAAGTTTGGATCGGTAATGTTAATCCTTGAGAGCCGGAGACACGTCTGGTGTGGGTTTATGTTGATGACTGATTGGGTACTTTGTCCAATGGTTATGAGTTTGGTTGGGGTCTTCGAATCATAATTTGAAGAGCTTATCTTAAACACTACAGTAGAAGTTTCATTCTCACTAAAAACATGTTGTGAAGTTCGATTGTTTGACTGTATTCAAACACAACATGAAAACCAGTATTTGGTAGATATCAAGTGATGAACTCCTGATAAATGTCAATCATGAGTGTGTTCTGCTTTTTGTGAAATTATTTACTTGATCGTATATGTGGTACGTTGAGTTTCTGTTGCAAGAGACTGAAGAAAACTGGAGGGATATATCTGGAGTTGATAAAGGCCACAGGCCACAAGGCTGTGAGCAAAAAAACTGCAGAAGATGTAAGCGAAACAGGATAAATGCGTCAATGAAAAAGAACCATAGTGATGCTAGTTTTAGAGCCTTCTACCACTCCAGATGACTGCTGCAGATAAATTGCTCACTCTGCTGATATAGGTGTTCCTGATGTATGTTCAGTTACTGTCATTGTTCTGAAGATCGTATGAAGAAGGGATTTGGAAAGCAGGCATCCAGAAACTTGAGGAAACGTATCTTTATGATGTGATCTATTGCTTCCTGCTATCTTATGATTCTGAAAGATGAGAACTGTCTGTTCAATTAACTAAGTATAAGAAATGAAGAACAAAGCAACCGTGAGTGAGTAGCTTGGCAGCTCATTTGGTATGTAACAAAAGAAACCCATTTATTAAGGCACTTTCAGCTCAGCATCAATTGAAGTATGTACAGTCAATAGCTTCGTCTGCTATGTGAAGTTCCATGTGGGTTATGTGTAATACTGATGAGAAGAATAGAACCTAGACACCTACTAAAGAAATTTGGAGCAGAAAGGATAATGAAAGGCTATGTTCTGTTGATAGTTGAATCTTGATTCTTTATGGTGATTTTTAAGATTTGTTGCTTTTCTATAAAGTTTGAACAACTACTGTTTGGTTTGTCAGTTTCTGAGACTAAAAAATCTAAATAGGGGCATGTTTTCAATTCTAGATAAACTCACGAATCATGTTCAGAATAACAATATACTTGTTGCAGTTTAGTTAGATCAGAAAGTTCCTATGTTGCAGCTGCAGATTACTATGATTACAAAGAACAGGACTTTGATATTGAACGCTATTGAGTCTTTGACTTACTTGCTATTTGAACTACTTAGTTGCACATAATTGATAATCTAGACAATGGTTTATCTTATGATCCTTTCGCTTGTCAACTATTGTTTCTGAATGATGGATGAGTTATGAGCTTGTTTTATTTTGCCTTCATCAGCTCTCAGAACTTTTTTGGCCTTTTTGCTGCTTCTTGTTAGTTTCATGTCAAACTATAGCTATATATCCGCGCATTGTTAAAAACATACAGGTAGTAGTAGCCAATTACTAAAGCATCTCTGAGGTTCAACCAAGTTAGTCCAACCCCTTCAAAAAAAAAGTAGTTAGTCTAACTGATGAGTGATGACGGCCTATGCAACTGTCTTAGTGTTAGATTATGCAATTCTTTGTGTTTGATATATTGAAGACCCAAATAACTGATGCCTTACCTGCAAATGCACATCTAATAAAGAATCCATCTCATGTTCAGCAACCAAAGGTTAGCAGATGCTACTTTATACCAGAACCTAAAGAAGGCTGAAGCCCAAATGGAACTTGCTGATGCTGACTTCTATTCACGCAAGCAAACAGCTGATGGCAGCTCTATGCTAAACAGAAAGAGACTGAAGGGGTGGCAGTCACGGCACAGGCGCTGGAGTGAGTCTATGTCAATACCTTACTCAAGGCCCAAGCTCTTTAGGTTTACTAGTGGGTGTAACTTCATGCTGACTCCCCCCCTTCCCCAAAAAAAAACTTGCTGGCTTACCTTTATTGCCTGCAGAATAGCCAATAGGTTTCACCATTCAAACATTGCTGAACCAGCATTTGTAATGACTGTAATGTGTAAAATTGTTGGTAAGTGGGCAGGGGATGTTATATATCAGACTTACTCCGGTGAGAATATCATGTTGGAAATTGTAGCCTGGTGAGTGACTAGTATGTTATTAACTAATTTTCGAAATTGGGGTACCTCATCATTGTAACCAAACTAGTGAACTACACACTCTTCTTCCTCCAAAAAAGAAAAAAATCTTCTGTTTTTCTTCCCTACCTTCATTTTCGCGCCGTTCAAACTAGTTGTTTTTTACTTGAATTGACTGCATCGGTTTGTCCTTCGAGTCTCTCTTGCGGTCTTCCAGAGGCTGGAAAGGGATATAACTCGAAGACTTTATGAGGTCCTGAATCGCAATTATGCAGCTCTTCAGGATTACATGATGATCAACAACGGAGTTTTCCAAGAGATGTCCAGGGTCAATGCTGATGCTGTGAAGGGTATGCAGCCTAAAATAAGTGTCTGGTCAGGGTCAAATGGTGGAACGACCAACGGCTCCGGCGGTGGTCTGAAGGACATTGCTGAAGTTTATATTATGCTCCCACCTATTGTCAAGACCATCAATCAGCAAACCGGGATATTGCCACCTGCTTTGCTCGTTCGGCACTCTTGACTGATGGCAGTCCTTCTGAGTGATCTAATGCATGACAAGTTTAGATTAACATCAGAGGAATCTTTTTTTTGTTTAATTGAGATAGGAAGTGACTAGGTTTCTGGAAATGTTACAAACTTCTTCTTAGGATAACTGTTAATGTGTATGTGTTTAGTGGGACAAGAGAAGTCAACAACACTAGAGAGGTTCCAATCTAAAACCAATTGGTGATAGGTGGAGGGGCTTCCTAGGCTATAAACAACTCAAGCCTTTGTCATTTGATCAATGTGGGACAAAGTCCCTTATATATCTCAACAAGATTTTGTGCTGTCTTAGACCATTGATATGGTTTGCAGCTTAGGCTAATCATTTATCAGATACTCATTTTGCAGATGCTATTGATCATGTTATATATGCTGTTTTCCAAATACTTCTTCCCTGGTGATATTTTTCTGATAAATGGTTAAACTCTTGGTGAAGGTCTTATCTGCAGGTTTTGTGCATCTATTAGTCTAGAGATTTGAGTGTAAGAAATATCGAATCATGTTAAAATGTGAATAATTTGATGTTGCATCATGATGGCTAGATACTGGGGAATTTCTTGCGGCTCTAGCAAGTAGTTCCAATATGACTATTAGTATGGGCATGTGTAACTGTAACGACCGAGGTTCTAGTCCTGTTATTGCATCAGATTTACATTCTCAATTTTACTAGTCATGTTAGACTTAAGTTTACTGCATTGGTTTGTCCTTCCAGATTGTAAACAAGAACAACGAACAACATTCCATACAACTAGAGAACAAGTATTTAGAGCCTGTTTGGCCGGGCTTCTGGGGCTGCTTCTCCCCCCTAAACGCAGTAGCTTGGCCAAACACCGTAAAAATTAAGTTCTCCAAAGTGATTTTGAAAATCTGAAAAAATGAAAAATGAAGCCTAGAATCAGAAGCATCAAATTGCTGCTTCTGCTTCTGCTTCTGCTTAACGATGTAACGCCCATCAGAAAGAAAGAAAAAAAAACGACAACAACCTCGCGCGCTACTTTTTTAAAAAAAATCCAAACTGCAAAAAATTGCCCCTTCTCCTTATTATTCCATTCTCTCTCCTATTCACTTGACCCCCTTCCTAGTTCCAAGACTTCCAACGGCTTAAAAAACAAAAAGAAAAGAACACAGGCTCTTTAATTCTCTCCCTCACAAGTTACAATACACTCCATTCTCTCTCCTAACTTTCTGTATTTTTTCTCTTTGATTTCATGTCATTTCTTAGACTCTGTTAAAAACTCCAAAGATGTGGGTTCTAAAAATGTATTCTTCATGTGCACGCTATGTGTTTATTGACATTAGTTTTGATTTTTGTTTAATTGCTTCATGTTTTGGAGGTGTTTGATGATTTATGAACTGGGTATTTCATAAAATAGTAAATTTAAATTTTTTTTGATGATTTACGATGGGAATATGTGTCACGTTGGCGTGAAAATGGTGTATTTTGAAGTGATAATGGATTAATGGTTTACCGTTAAGTGATTGGACCACGTGAAGTGATAATGGCGTGAAAACCTGTTGCCTTGAATCTTTGGTTGATAACTTGATAACAGTATAGTATCAAAAATCTGTTTAGGCTTTGTTTGTGTGTGTGTTGGTTGGAAGAGTTTAACGATACTCAACTTAGTGAAAAAAAAAACTTAACTGGAAAAACTAAACTTAGCTGAACTGAAATAAATTATAGTGTAAATATAACTAATCATTAACTGGAAAGATTTTAACTGAACTGGAAAAAAAATGAACATAATTGAAACAAATTGAACTTCACTCGGAAAAAAAAGAAGTATAATGTAGAACTTAAACAAAACACAACCTTAGAATAGAAGAATAACATTCATTATGCATCAAGAGATAAAAGAAAACTCAAAAAATTGTGTGAACTTTATTGAAATTTTGAAAATATAAATAAAGTCATTGCAATGTTTTTTATATAGATTTTCCCATAGGCTTAAAAAATAATTTCAATTTTGATATGATGATTTATAAAGATTACTATTAATAAATATATAAATAATTATTATAATCAAAATAATAATGTTTGAAAATAGAATGAGAAAGCTATCTTATGAAAGTTAGGCCAATTCAAACATCAAAATTCTTAAAAGCACTTTTGATAACATCTTGGCCAAACACCTACATCATACCTCCAAAAGCGGATTTTAAAAAATTGCTTTTGAGAAGCAAAAGCAGATTTCTAAAAGATAGGCCAAACACCATCATATTCTCCACTATTAATGTATTTTGGATTATATTGTCATATACTAGTAATTTAGGTTCTGTCTTGCAAGAGGCTGGAAAGAGAAACAACTTGACGAGGTTGTGGGTGAGTTTAGACAGAAACTCAGAGGGGGAAAGCGAAATTGGACAGATGTATCAAAGAAAAAGAACAATTGGTGAATGTGTATGAGACTTTCTGTGCTCGCTAAATGACTGCTGCTTTCTTTTATTAATTAATAATTGGCGAAATTGCTGCGAATAATCCCTACTTCGGCCGATTATCCCAAAATAATCCAACTTCAAAAATTGCTGGGAATAATCCTTACTTGGACACATGTAGCCCGAAACTATCTAATTAAGTTTTTACAACAAGTTTTTAGATAAATTAAACCTTACTTAAGCCATTAATTTTAATTTTGACTATGAAAGTTTGTTATGATTCATCAAGGTTAATTTTTTTTCAATTTTTGAACATGTACCCAACGGCCCTTTGCTGATTTACGTGTTCCTAATTGAAGTCTGGAGGTCGATAATTTCGTTTGCATAATGGTGAAGCACTTGTCGAGGCGTTCAAATTAATTCGTACTTACTAAAACTAATTACAGCAGATAGGGAAGTAGAGTTCGTATTTCTCCTGATTGTGGTGAATATCTTATTGTGGAAATTAAATTCCTATTTCTCCTTATGTTTAGCTATATATAACGAAACGCGTTCATATATAACCCTAACTATTAAACAACCCAAACCAAGCGTTTGGATTTAATATAACAGCAGCAATAATCAAATTAGAGAAATATTAATAAAGAAAGATAACACTAACACAAGCAGTATGTAGTATTCAATCAATGTAACTACTCTCCCTATAAATTACTAACCATGAAAAGCATGCATCAATAAACCTTAGTTTCTACTTGGAAAAGAGGGATTAAACAATTACGGATTCAATATAAATTCTAGCAAATAATCAACGCAAACTTTCAACAAGTTGTACGCGCTAGAGAAAACAAGTGTTAATCAAAAAATATTAACAAGAGAGCAATTAATATTCAAGAGTAGAAAGAGAGAAGATCAATCTCATAGTTTTTAGAATCCAATAGCTTCAACTAATCAAACCAAGAGAGGAGATTAGTTCTCCATAGTCTTTCTATAGAGGTTTTTGTAAAATAATAAGAATAAAGATAACCTAATGAACTAGGAGGCAAAACTCCTATATCGGGTTTACAAAGTTGCCCTATAATTAATAAAAATATTTTTTTAAAAAAAAAAAGAAAATCCGGAAAAAAAAAAAAGAAGAAAACTCCAGCGGACTGGCCGTAACTTGAGGCTATGGAGCCACAAGTTGAGGCTGTTCCAGAATGTCCGGAATTTTGAGCTGTTGAGCCGTAAGTGACCCGTAACTTGCGGCTCAACCAGACTGTCACCTTCACAAGCACATTTCGAACCTCTTCTTGTACTAATTTGACTTTGTCATTAACATGAAAGTTTTAGATCTTTTCGTTAGCTATGTAATGGATCTTGAATCAGCTTCATACAATGTCAGATGTAAGATTTATGGGCATTTTACCAAACACTGTCTGAATAAATACGTAGCAAAAACTTCCTTCTTCCAAAGATTATTCGTTGCTCCCAAAGTCTTCGATTACCACAAGCTCCATAATAATTAGCTCAAATCGCTCCATTTACAACGATGATCGCAAATGGATGAAGTATATCTTTCCATACAAAACCCGAGCCTATTGAAATCATTATACCCACACAAATAGCACATACCACATAGCACGTAAATAGCACGGTGCAGCATGTCTTAAACTCGATATCATCCATGATTCATTTGTGAATATCTATCAAGGATTGAATTTAGTGCTATCCCTTTATGTATCCTTGATAAGAAAACCCGCTCGCAGGAGTTGTTAAAAGCTCTACAAAATAATTTCAAAACACTAGTACATTCTTCCACCATAGGGATTGTGATGGTTTTAAAGGACATAAAATTGGCTCTAAAAACTTATTTTTGCTCATACTTTTATGATATATTGATCATATGGGACGCATAACGAGAGTGTGTAGTGTAGAAAGGAAAAGGTGGTAAAATTAATGGAGTGTGAATGCAAGGGATCATTACCAAAATAAGGTGAAAGACAAATGTGGAACGCCCAAAATAGAAAGATAGAAGATAATTGTGGAATGGATGGAGTAAAAAGTAGAGAAAATATCAACACAGCTGACCGTAAATGTAGTCCATGTCTGAATTTGCAGAAACCTGCACGATTTGGTATAATATTAGGTTAAAATGGATAAATGGGGTGGGATGTGTTTCGATAATATTAGGATCCGATTGAGATGGACCCTTGGAGGAAGAGTGAATGAGTTCTTCAAGTGTAGGAGGCTGGAAGCCTTGATCTGGTCACTCTTGTCAAACTTCCACCTTTCCTCTCATGTACTCTTGAACTCCCTCATTAGTTCTCACGCACACAAAGCAAACTGGGCTCGGGGGCGTGTTGTGGGAATCCCCTCCGACGCCTATTTTAGCTTGGGAATTTTAGAGATACAAGGGATATTTGACACTGGAAAAGAGATTTCCAAAAAAAAAAGGTGTTGTGATTTACAACACATAATGTTAAGTATTTGTGTATTTAGAATTTTCATCTATAAAGTTCTTCTTTTTTTCTAAAAATTGGAAAAAATAAATGAATTGAGCTATTCAATACCTAAAAATTAAGTTAGGGGTACTTGTTACATTTTCAAGTTAAGGGACAGATGTGCACATAGGGTTGAAGTCTTGGGGTTAATTAGCCACCTTCGCCGCTATAGGTTCCTGGTTGCAAAAATTTCCAATTGCAAACATAATCTACACCACAAAAATCATTTATGAAAAAAAACAAGTTCATTCAATAGAAATGACGTTAGTCCCTTCTTGCGACCTTAACCATAGAAATCTATGTGGTGTAAGCACAAGCCATAAAGGACTTTGCTTGAGCAACAAATTAAAGTAATTTTGGGAATGGGTACATGTGGTCTAACTAAGGGTAAGAACTCTAAGAACCCATCTTCAAGTGAATAATTCCATCACAAGGATAAAATTCCAAAGCATACTTATCAATCACAGTTCCTGAAAATTGATTTATATGCACATCACCGAATTTCAAATTTAACTGCAGATCATAATTAAGTCAAAGACTACTCAAAACTTGATGTTTAGTTCCCCCAAAGAGAAAAGAAAACAGAAAGATCAATGTTTAAGGTAAAAATAAATAGCAAATGAAATTTGTCACATATTTAGCAAACTGAACAGTGCACATCTATTCTAATTAAAAAGTACATAACATGATTCATCAAGTTTGTTCATTCCAACAACAATCAAAAAGTGATCAATAATTTTCAGAAATATCTCTACGGTAGTGCAAGAATCATTTAAACTCACAACATAACAAACTCTAAACTAGATTTACTCTACACGTTCAACTATCACGTCCATTTTTTTGCTAAAGTTAAATACGTATTCTGACTGTAAGGATGTCGGCCCGAATTTTGCAGTTCCTTATACAGGTTCATCCACATCAATGTACACACCTTGGGCAAAGCAACAAGGAATTTGTTGTAGAGATCATCATCAATGGAAGAATCGTGAGCAATTAGTAAATCGATTTCATACGTGTGAAAGAAGAAGAAATTATCAATCTAATCTATATTGTTACAATCAAAACAAAATACCTAATAATTAAGTACTAGCATGTTTTTCTAGTCATTAAAGTGATTAAATGCACATCTATGTAAATGTATTAAACTTGCACGATCAAACTTCACCATTTATAACACCGCCTAATGTGAAATTTACCATGCATAGTGGATTTGACAGAATTAATTATTTTATTTCCAATTACCATCAAGAGTTGTGGCGAATTTCATCAACCAATCAAAAGCTTTAGCATCATAGCAACGAAGTTGATAATATGCACTAGAGAATGCATAATAATGTTCGTGCTCCCAAAACTATCTCACCACAAGAAAATATGATTCAGATAAAAATAAATTAATTCATTTTCAACTTGCGATAACTTTTTCAGGTACTAGGTTTCACGGACGAAAAAAGGTAGTCAAATTCCTTTTAGAATGTCAAGAATATACTCTTCCTAACTATAAGTATATGCCAAAATGGAAAAAATTGCACAAATTTGAAAGTAATAAGTATCTCTAGTGTAATTGTAACTTACTGCCTTATACATCCACATCAGCGTGTACTCTTTGTGAAAATCATCGGAAAGTTGGCAATGAAAATCAATTATTTATGTCGGAAAATTGAACAATATGTAACCAAGCAAATATTCTTCAATGGTATCGTGATACGTGGACTTGATTGAATAAAGTATTTGTTTCCAATTGTAATCAATAGTTGTTTCCGTGTTAAGATAAATGTATAATATATTATATAGGGTTGTTTGTTTAGTATGTCCAATACATGGGAAGTGTAAAAGTTTGGGTGGTTTGTTTAACAAAAAAACATAGAAATTCACTTCCTAGGAAGTGCAAGTTCCTACATAATGTAGGAAATCAATCACCATGGGGGATCTAGTTAAATAGAAATTCATATGCCATTTCCCATGAATTACCAATTTCTTTGTTTAACCAAACAAATTTGTGTAAATCCCATGAAGTTTTAAATCACATGCATTGAGAATTGATGGGAAGTAAATTCCTATGATGTCAATCATACAAGGCCTATCTTACAATATAATTTATATTTAATAATTTTGTTATATATTCTGATTGACTAATGCATCATGGGAATATTTAAAATTTTGATTAATATTATGAACAAGAAAACAAAAAAAAAAACACCTTAATTAATAAACTCTAGAGACATACTCAAATAGAAATATTACAATGGCTATCGAAAAACTTACTTTTAAGGTTATAAAACTCTCTAAAAGTAATACACTTACTAGCATCACATCCACGATGTACCTTCACATGTATTCAATTAAAAAATTCTTAAGGCCATAGTGATGGTGGGGATGGCCGATGGTTGGGGGTTATTGACCGATTTGGGAGAAAAAAATGACTTAATGATTGTATATGAATATTAAAAATGTATTTTCTTTGTTTGATAAAAAATTTGTTTGGGTGTACAATTGAAAATATACACCTATGTGTATGACATAATTTGCCAAGCAACTGTGGAAAGAATTTGTATTGGAATTGAAGACCATGAGTGCTTCGAAGTGTTAGACCGTATTTTTCCATACGTGAAGCCTACTAGCCAAGAAGATTTGTTATAAGTTTAACCACCTTTTTTTTTGCCGATTTTTATGTGTTTGACTGCTTTTTTTTTGTCTAAAAAATCTTTTCTTGTGGTGATTGAGGGATTTTTCATATGATGTTTATCATACTTCCTTGTTTTGGGAGCACGAACATCGTTATACATTCTGTGGTGACTATTATCTGATTCGTCGTGCTAATATGCAAGCTTTTGATTACTGTATGAAATTTGACGAATTCCCAATAATTCTTAAAAAAACTGGAAGCAAACACTTACAACACTTCAATTCCATTGAACAACTGCAACAAAGTATCACTTACAATAGGTGACATTATATAGTTTCATTTGGAAGTGAACCTTTTCAAGAAGAGTGAAGGTTTAATACATTTCCATAGGTGTGCATTTCAACACTATAATGACAAGGCAAGTATATATTAACTTAATTATTAGATATTTCGTTTTGAATAGGATAATTTGTTGATGAGAATTAATATTTTTTTATTTTGCAGTTGTACAACAACTACCTAAAAAGTATATTACCTATTGTTCATGCCTCCACCATCGACGATGATCTGTATGAGAAATTTCCCGACGCTTTGTTAAATGGTTCACGCTAATGTGGATGGAGTTGCGTAAGACATTGCAAAATTTGGCCGACATCGTTGCCGACGGTGTACCCGGACTTGGCTATAGCAAACCGTTCAAGTAATAATCGAAGGTTTAGAATAAATCTAGTTTAGAGTTTAGAGTTGTTATGTTGCTTGTTTAGATTCATTATTTATGTTGGAAAATTGAACAATATTTAACCAAACGTATATTTTCTTTAACGGCATCGTAATACGTGGATTTGATTAAATAAATTATTTGCTTCCAATTGTAATCAATTGTTGTTGCCATCTTAAGCTAAATGTATAATATATTACATTTAAATTTTTTTAATGGAAAATAGAACCATTTAATAAGTATTAAATGGAAATTTTTTTATGAAATCTTTGATTAACTATATCAAGATTGGTCTCTACTCATAGAGAACAAAAATTTAGAAATTTAGTTATTTTTATTTTATTTTGATGAATTTTTTAAAAGAGAAAACAACCTTTTTTTTAAACGGCTCTTTTCTTTCATTTTAAGAGGGACACGTGTGCTCTCAAAAATAAAGAGGGACACGTGTTGCGCAGACAGTTGCCCCCGCGACACGTGTCCTAAACGCGCTTCCTTTAAGTGCAATGGAGAGCCATTGTAGTCCACGTGGCGCGCTCACCCGCCCTGAAAAAATAAGGTCGGGGGACAACTTTCAAAAAAATAACGGCGACTTCATATTGTATTTTGGATTGTATTTATATTTGTTTTTGCGTATTTTTTTCCTTTTTATTGTGACTTTGTAACTAAAAAATCACTGATGTCCAAACAAGCTTGATATGTCTTTGTTAAGCAGTTTTGGTTCTCTTGCTTGTGAGAAAAAAGTCTAAGTTACCTTTCAATCTCTTTCTATTTTAAGCTTTGCTTTGTACCATTTCAACCATTCTATTTTTCTTTATCTTACGTGTTGGGTCAGTTGATCTCATAGCGCTATATAATTGACTTAATCCGTCCAACCGAGCTAAAACTAAACTTCCCTTAAAGTATATTATATTCGTTCCTAATTTTGGATCAAAATATAAAAAAAAACATACAACTCTTTCCTTTTTGGTTACTGCTTGCTTGCTTGGCTTTGATCTTATAAATTTAAATTTTGACTTTTTTCTATTATATAATATAATTGCAGGATAATGATAATATTGGGAGGTTAAATTACCTGGTTACTGTGCAAAATCAGAGAAACAAAAATGTTTACAAAGCGAGAAAGAATATGGTTTTTGGTGACGGTTCTTCATCAGTTGAACCATTAAGTGTAGTAGGGTTTGAGGGTGTTAATAAGGCAATATTCTTTGATGATACGTTAGGACGGGAACCTTTTGGACCTCATGTTAAATTCATGCATGAGTATAAGAATGTAAAGGTTGTTGTGGCAGTAGGAGGTCACATAAGATCTTCCTTGTTCGCTTGGTTAAAAAATAAGTTGCAATTGATAAAAAGCTACAAAAATTTGTGCAAACTTGGGGCCGAGTTTAGAAAAGTTTGTTGGGCTGTTGCTGTCGTACTATATTTTCTCCACAAGACAAATCGATAGGTTGGGGATTTTCTAAATTCACTTTATGTGAGATGGATGGGATCTCCATTAAGAGTGTTACCTTGATAGAGTTTCATGCCAATGATTGTAATTTTGTTTATTGTCAGTTTAATATTCTTATTGTTCTGTCTACCACCTTTATTATTCAAAGGTGTGTTTGTATCGAATGTGCAATTTTCAATGTTGTTAGGAATGGCAGTTGTTATCTTCCCAGGTTTCTATGTATGCATTAATCAATCTCATTATTGACATTATGAAAGAATCGTCATACAGATAAAATGAGAAAATAGAAACAAACAAACTTATTGTTATTAAATATATGCCATATTATTTGGTTGAATATGAAAATAGAACTTTTGGAATATATGTAGCTATTATCAATTCTCGTGGTTGCAAATGTTTATTTATTTATTTTCCTATTAAATATAAGGTGCAATTTTATTTGTTTTAAAAATAGACGCGGGGGATGGGATATATAAGGACATTCTGGATTTAATAAGTTTGTCCATTATTTCAAAGAAACCTATGAAGGAGTTTATGTTAGGACTGCAGACCTTGACTGCTTCAAAGTGTTTGATTGCCTTTTTCCATCCGTGAAGCCTAGTACCCAAAAAGATTTGTTGTAAGTTTGTCTGTCCTTTTTTTTTTTGCCGATTTTTATATGTTTGAATGTCTTTTTTTTTTGTCTAAAGAATCTTTTCTTGTGGTGATTTCTACGATCCAATTTGTTAGCATTCGTATAAAATATTATGTATCACAGTCCATACATGTGTCAACCTTAGCCTATTTCGTATTAGAGAAATCCAATAATGTCTAAGTATAATACAAGTAACTAATCTATTGTTAGTCACAAGTAACCTCTAGTAAGACATTATAATTACCCAAATTAAGTAAAGGTTAGTAAGTAACATAAATATAATTATAATTGATAATAATGGGCATAATTTTAAAAACACCACTAGGCTTGTTCAATTGTAAATTTGTAATTGAAGAAGTGTTTATGTGTAAAAACATACAATAGAGTCCAACCAAGAAAACAGAAACACTATATTCCAAACACCAATTTTCTCATGCGTAAATTGTTCACTACGATGGTATTTGTCGACTTTTTCAAGCGTGTTGAATATAACGTCCGTATAAGCCAGGGCGGTCATTTTTGATAATTTCTTAATATAGAAACAACTTGGGGTTGAGGACTTGTGTTGGCGGCCGGTGGTGTGGATAAGGGTACCCGAGATGGAGGAATAAGTAGTAATAAACAAGATTATAGAACTAAACAGAACTATTTTGACGACTTTCAATTATATGGATTGGCTAGATAAAGTCGTGTTTCGGCAAAATGACCACCATCCAAATATTTTTTTTTTGATTCATTTTAATTGACATCCTACCAATAAAAAGGTTATCCACATTAAGTATTACTTTCAATTTTCCATATATAATGGAAACTTTTTTCCAAAATTATCTTATACTACTTCCCGCACAATAAAGCCATATTATTTATAAGAAGTTAGAATTCTGTTGAAACCAAAAAAGGTATAATAGGTTTTTAACTAACTCCTTAAAATATGTGATCAACTACAAAAATTACACTTAAATGGAATAACTGAAGGGACTTCTCGAAGAAAAAAAATCCTATTTTTTTATTTATTTGAAAGATCAAATTTCAGAAACCACTTTAAAGAACAAATTAAACTTGGCACAAAATTTGGTACTTTTGCCTTAAAAATTCGAAAATGTGGGCAAAATGTATGAAATGAGGAAAATGATGAGTTTAGAAAAGATATATAATCTTAACATTCAGCCTAGTTAAATTTTGTTATTACTACAAAACACCTACCTTTTAAAACGTAGAAGTTCCAAGATTACACACTTTATCAAGTTCTCCAATTTTAATACTCCAATCGTTATGTATACCCGATGTGAACTGTTAGTAACACATGATATATGTACAAGAGGGGTGAATTGTAATTTTAAAATTTTTCCTGGAATTAAAAACTCTTTTGAATCACGTACGACAAAACTTACTTGTTTGATAGAAGGAACAAGACAATTAAACGTAAGGGACGTTCCGTCAAAGCAAACTAATGAACACTTTTGATTTTACGAGGAAAACCTTCCACCAACTTGTAGTAGATAAAAA
>ONZK01000680.1:133855-148834 GCA_900322385.1 Pharnaceum exiguum
ATAATTGTCAACCCGTTTAAGTCCAACCCGAACACGAACCCGACCCAACCCGACCTGATTGCCAGGACACTAACAGTATGCTGTAAATGGTGGGGTTCGTATCGTATTGCGGCTGAAGAAGTTCATAGCAGTTATCGATGGTGGCGGCGATATCCACTAGTAGACGGTGGTGTGGGTGGTTGCTACCGCTGAGGTTGTGGGGTGAGGTTGGCGGGCTGCTGATTGAGGGTTTGGATGATAGATTAGTAGCAACTTCAATGTTAGAGAGTTGAAAACTAAAACCATAAATGGGAAATGATAATTTTTGGTTGCTGAAATTTGGTTGCAAGTTTTAAAAATGTGTGCAAAAACCGGTTGAAAACAAGTTTTTGTCGAACGCATTTCGGTTTCAAAAAGTAGATTTGGAAACATAAAACGTAAATTGGCAACGATACCGAATAAGCCCTTAGAAAAACATTTTTGGCCATCAAACATTTTTCTAAAACATTCTTAAAACAAAAGTTTGAAAATCAATTTAGAAAATACTTTTACCAAAGCTTTTCTATTTAAACACTTAGATAAATGTTAGGATCTAATGATTCATTTTATTTGGGACGATTCCATTTAATCCAATTAGTTTACTAGTAATGCATACTCAACGTAACAATGCATGCTTTAACATAATAGACTAAGAATAAAATCAAACATGATCTACTTTGATCATGTAGTCATGTACAAGGAAACGTTCTTTATATATCTTGTTTTGTTCATTGTTCCATAGCTTGTTCCATAACTTGTTCCTTAATTGATGTTCATTTGTTTCACATATTTCAATATCATTAGTCATTACCTTATTATTAGTCACAATTCTTCACTCGGTGTAAGTTTACACCCGGTGTACCAAAGTGTTGTTGATGTTAATATATAGTGGAATAATTTGGGCATTTAGGAGAATCTCGATCTATTCTCAGTTATAAGATGGCTTATTCAATACTTCGTTTCTTCGACGTATCGTACGAGCATAGAACTGATAGAAGTCCTTGAATTTTACTGTAGCAAGGAGTGTTTATGACTTAGAAAAGATCACAAGAATGGATCTGATCGAAAAAAGTGTTTCCAGTGGAACCCTGTTTGTATGTGCTTATGAATTTCCATATTTCGTTGTGACTTGTGAGATAGAAAATAGATCGAGTTGCTGATATGGTAAATGTGGACAAGTCGTTTGTCACCATATTCCGGAGACGAGTCTGCTCGATCTCCTTGCTCCTGCCAACTTGATCAAACGCTCTGCTTATGGAAGCAATAATCGAATTAACATTAGACATCATACCTTATTGTAGAGCTCTACAGTAACTGAATAAAATCGTTGTTTCATGTTCTGCTTCAGACGCTAGAGATCTCATAAAATGAGAATGCATGGCAGACTTGAACCTGTTAGTTAGTGTCGGTCCAAATGCCATTTCAGTCTTCCCACTCAGACAGAAGTACAGAACTGGTGGAAAACTAAAAGTGCACCAGCACAGTACATCCACAATAAGTCTTGATCTATCAAGTGACACAGCTTGCAGCCCTTTCAAAACCATCGTATAATATAATCTGCTAAGGCCAGTAAGTTCAACTTGTCTAATCAATTGTCAAAAAGAAAGAAAAAACTTCTCTAACCAACCAATGGCATAAATCCAACATCAGTGACGTACTCCTACTAAGTAGTTTCAGAGTTTTTTTTTTGGGCAGGTGCTGTACGCATTGTCGCCTTTCCCCACACTCCTACATGAGACATATTCTCAGACAGAAGGATGACTCAATTCTGAATTTGTCAGCTATTCTATGTATGACTATATGAGTGCATTTTTTGATGACCTCCGAAAGGTACTTGTAAGCGGAGTACAATCAGAGACTACTCCAGCCAATAGAGAGCCAAAACCCCTTTTTTTTGGGTTATCTTGGAAGATTTGAGAAACAGTTTCTCGTACATTATATCAAAAGAGCTAGAAAAGGGAAATTGGCAAGATTATGCAAGGCCAAAAACTCTGATGTATGAAAACAAGGTGGGTTCGAGAGATTCCTGAAATATGGCATTTGTCCCCGGTTCATGTTCTCCCAATGCCCATCGGGTTCAAACAAAGGTAAGTCGCAACTCGAGGTCTGCTCGCGATACATCGCACCACTAGATAATCAGTGAGAAAAAACAAAACGAGTATCATCTGCAGCCTCCCAAAGGAGTATAAAGGATCTATCATCTGCTGGACAAAGTAATGCCTCCATGGCTCCATTGCCTCAAATTAAACCATAACAAGCTTTAGTTTTGAAAAAAAAAAACTTATCGAGCTTCGTAGGACAAAGCTACCACCTCAAAGCTGTTTTGTTTTTTTGATGGAAACCTCAAGCTGTTAATAAGAGTTTCTAGCTGGAACCTTGTAAGCAGTGAGTCGTTGAACAACCGAAACACTGAAGTACCAAAGCTCACAATTTCATTTGTGCCACCCTAAAATACTAGCTCTGATTGGCACGATAATCATCGTCAAGTTTCATAGAAGCAAGCAACAAGAAAACATCAGAAGTACTCGACATGGTATATAATAATAGACGGTGCATCAGCTAGCCCTACCATTCTTCGAACTGGTGCTAAAAACCTTTAACAATTACTGTATAATTTACATCGACGGAACATTAGTAATTCTACTAACGTTGATAAGCTACATGGTTCCAACAAAACTTTCAAGGTCCAACAGTCATATTAAAAACTTATTTAAAGCCTACCTCTATTTCAGAAATCAAAGCCTAAACACGAAACGCATCACCAACCCAAAGAGAACCATCAACCGAGTCATGGAAACAGCCAACCACGAAAGCAGTTAAAGAAGATTTAGGACGATACTCCACAATCTTTAGGATTGAGCAATGGATTTGAGTTACTTTCCCATCAAACATGCTCCAAATTAATCCAAACAAGTCCTTCTCAAAATGGATGAGGACTGAACAATGCTCATTCGATTCCCATAGACCAAACTGCTCAAGGCCAACAATTGGAGCTTTGATAAATATTTCCTCCTTGACATTAAATGTTGAAATCCAACCTCCCCTTACCAAAGCATAAATCATCCCAGCTTCTTCAAGCACTACCGGTCTTCCAACCAAACCGTAGCTAAAATAATACCAGTCCTCGCCAAAGACAGAGGGGTCCAAGGATGTAGAAGAAGGTACTATATCGGGCCCTTTTGACAAATTGGTGACTTGAGTCTTCACAAACCTTTCTAAGTATAAAGAGTGGCTATGAACTAAATAGTTTACGCAATTGCACTCGCTACAAGCTTGGACATCGGAAATAAGAATTTCCATTGCAAACCAATCTGACTGAAAATGAGAATGTTCCTTCACGAATGCCTCCATCATAATTGTATAAGCATACCCGCGTTTCTCTTTCCCTTTTCCTGAGTTTGGATCCACTTTGCTTTGGTCTATGTTTTCAGGCTGAAAGGCAACCTCAGCCGGGACCCTCATTTTGTGGTTCCTGCTCAAATTAGAAAACAAGATGTTAATACAGTTTTAAAATGCATTGAAATAGTGTCAAGTTTCAGCAAGAGATATGGCTAAGCAACAAGAAAATAAAGCACCCTCGTTCACTCTTGGGTATGCAAAGATGCCATTAAGGAACCATGAAACATGCTTTCAACCAATGATAAAGGTATACTATACTCAAGCCAACTCTAAAATCACAAAATTTTCACTAGAATGATGCACAAATACAGTACATCACTCCTCAATGTCACACAGCAGGGGGCACTATTACACAGACTGACCTTATGAATATAGAGAATTTATGCATCCAAAAAATTCTAATCAGAATAACAACCACCTTGATTACACCACTTTAATTACAGATTGCATATTTAATCAGACAAACATTCAGACTCCCATTTTAACTCTCATTTAATAGATATTTTCTAATCTCCTTAGAGAAAGGGTTACTTACAAGTAATATGCATCCTCGATAGAATACATGCCATATAGCCAATGACAATAACAAGAGACCAACGCCATAGTCAATGAACCCGAAACCAAGTCTTCATGTGCTCTGAGAATGCTAAAGTGGAACGAAGTATCCTTACTAGTTTGATGGAAACATTCATTGTCATCACGCCAAATGTAGCAGAAGAAGTCCCCTCCCAAATGAATGAGGCATCTTTTATCGTCTTCTGACAGACGTCTTTGAAAAACAACCTCATGATGCAGACCAACAATGGCCCCACGAGTGATGACATTGGAAGTCCAATTATAGGCACACACCCTAACTCCATCTTGTTCAAGCATATACAGACTGGTTTTCTCAGCGACGGACAAAATGTCCCCGTAACTCAAGCTCAAACAGTAACACAAGTCTTCATTGGGGAACTTGCTCCAAAATCTCTTTTTGGTGTCGTACACAAACATGTTGTCCACATTGTATCGCGTCATAGCTAATAGCTTATCACCCAACGAGGCCAATACCAGCTTTTTGAAAGCAGCCTTTTCAAAGGGCGGGTGAGGAATCTCATAACAACGCCTGTCAGCAGGCCTGAACTCTTCCATAAAATGGTCAAAAGGCCTGTTCCCCCCAACGAGGAAAAGGCTCTCCCCGACAACGATCTTAGTGGTCCGATAACGTGGGCTGAGAAGCCACTCCCCGACTTTCCACCTCCTCTTATCAGCCCCCTCACCGAGCATGTTCAAGTAGCGAAACCTATGGCTACTGTTATCTCTACGAGCAGAAGAAACAGTAGCACGTTGTGGGAAAGGCCTAGGTTCAACAGTCTCCCAAAATCGGGCACCAAAAGTGTCACAAAAACCCTCCATATCCTCATCACCCCCTACACAATACATAGTGGAAGTGGAACCACTGACAAGGACATCAGTCTTAGATAATAAAGGCATCCTTTTGTACTCAGTTACGTACGAATTATTATAGTCTCTGAAAATAGGGAACCTTAGCGGGTCTTCCACAGCCCCGAACAGATGCCCGTGTTGGACGTATGGTATTGTGCCAATAGGGTCTGCATGGGTTAGGGAAAGACTGGTATTTATAATGCTTGATAAATCAAGTTCTAGAAATCTCACTATTTTATCGTCATAGGTATGGAATCGTATGCATACCCGTCTTCCACTTCCAATTCCACTGTCGAAAGTAACTTTTCCTCGTGGTGATCGTGGTGGTGAGGGAAACGCAGCATCATCAGCACAACCATCATCTTCTTCTTGTTCCTCTTTTCTTCTTCTCTTCATCCCCTCCTTCTCATAGTGACAATCCATATCCATATCCATTTTTCCTGAGAGCAGAAACGCCTGTATAAGATTACAAGTATAGTTCAAAGACTTCAAACATAACAACAACAAAAAACACTTAGCGACTATGTGTGAAAACTCAAGTATAGAGATCGATTAGAGAAGTTTGAGACCTAGCACCATAATATCATGAACAATAACTGAAATATTCATGGGTTATTCCCTCATTGCCTATCAGAAGAAAAAAAAACTGAAATATTCATCTGAGTCGTACCCTAGTTAAGTAAGTAACACCGCTGCAGGTTGCATGTATGATCTGTTTTTGAGTGAAGAATATAGAAAGCCTTTTGTGCCCAAATTTCTGGGAGAAGGAGTTTTTTTTAATGGAACTGGGAGATGGAGTTTAAAAAGATAAAACATACGAGTACAACCATAATGAAACGGTGTTTGTTAATTGTTACATTCACAATATAATAATTTTTTGTTACAATACAGTTCAATTAAGTTTTGAAATAAAAGCCTACATTTAATTAATTATTGTATTTGTATAATGCCTGCAATATGATTAGTAGAGTTTTTTTGAGAGAGATTAGTAGAGTAATTTTTTTTTAGTAGAGTAATTGAGTAGAGAAATTAATTTCTGTCTACAATGGTATTATAGTGAGTGTTGCCTCTTCCCTGTCATTCATGAGATATATACATTACCATCTTTGATTCAAAATAAGTGTCATCCTATCAAATAAAAATTGATCAAAAATAAGTGTTTTTTAATTTTCAATACACATTATACAAATTTGCCTTTGATTATTTACATGAATACAATAAAATTTATAATCATAGCATTACTAACAAAAGGAAACAAGGGCGTATGTTAGAAAGTTTAACTAGTTTGTTCATATGTGGGTACAACTCCAAACTAACACTTCAAATGGATTATAGTACTTCTTTCTTCCTTTCTTTAATGTTTTGCATTTTTAGCATTTGGCCAAGATATCGATTGCAAATGAACCATTAAAAATACGTAGTGAATAATCTCAACTGAATGTTACTAATTAACAAAAAAGAATGATTCCGTGGTGTAAAAGCATACACAATTAGCAACAAAAAGCTACTAGTGTTCCTTAAGCTCATATGTTGTTGGTAGGACACTAGAAATTTCTTTACAAAAAAATCCTATACCCTTTTCTTTTCCCTATAGGTCTGGCAAATGACACTAAGCCAGCTCTTCAATTCTTACATATTAACATGCCGAACAATCTGTATGCTCTTGCCCTATTTTGATGAGAAACTAGTCTAACTACGCAGCAAAAAATCCTAAACTCTGCCGGCTAAAACTTGTCTTCTCGATTTGCTCCAGCTGAGGTTTCTTCTGTTGTTGTCAGCATCATTGGGTGTATAATATGTTCCTCTAACAGTCATTCTCCAAAAATAATAGAAATTTACAAAGGGAAAAACTAATCTTCATCATCTGTTAACAGTGCAAAGGAGAAAGGTCTAAATTTGTAGCCGTCTGCAAAGTAGAACTTGTTTTGAAATTCAACCCAGTGAAGCCTCAATGCATGCAGGAAGGCGCTAAGAGTCTCCATCATGAGTAGTATGAATGCAGTAGCAAAAGCAAAGACTGCTAGTCCTATCAACCGGATCACGAGATTATCATACCTAAAAACAACAGGATGTTGGTACCATTATCAGAAATTACATAAGTAATGCACATTTTAGACTCGGTTGCACAGAAAACCACAGACAGTTCAAACTACAGCAGCACGTAGGTATATGGAGGGAGGACTGAAGGAATATGGAAGTGCACCAATAATTTTCCTTCCTCTACAAATTATCTTTCATTCTTTTGTTACTAATTCTCGTGACAAAACAAAACAATAACAGCCTCAAAGGCATATACTTTTTCAGAAACAGATAGAAAGGTAATAGAGTGCAGGAAAAAATCAGTGCACACTTACCCCCAGGCAAGTACTAAGACCTTCTCAAAGAAGACGGTTGACAGCTCCGAGTGAGCCAAGCTACACAATTGCAACAAATGTCAAGGTTAAAGAGTAGTGTACACCAGATACTGAAAGACACATTAGAAAAGCAGGTACCTCAAAGCCCAAAGCCGTAAATATGATGCTGTATTTGATACAGAACCTAAGACAAACTCTATGGAGTGTATCAGTTGGTGCACGAAGATTTCACTAAAATTGAAATCCTCATGATGGTGTTGACGTGCAGAGTCAGGCTCTTCAAGAGCATCTACTTCAGTAGAGTGTAGAATCCCATATGAACGACCTTGAAATCTCTACAAAGCACCCAAAAAAAGGACATCAAGAAATATCAGACGGTATCACTTCGCAACAGCAATAATGCAGGACAACCACAAAAAAGGATAACGTACACCATATACAACAACAAGCCAGGAGAAAAGGAAGATGAAACAGAAGAGAAAAAAAAAACATAAATATTAACTTTTAAGTTTTCACTATCATACCTCAGTTAATTTTCCATCATGTGGAGTTAAATTTTATCCAACAGCTCCTATTTCATTTATTTTAAATGGTCAATATTTTACCTCAAAACCTCTGTAATATTGACAGACTCGGAAAGTCATGCTCTGCCTAGACAAATAACACCTTTCATTCCCGTTCCCTAACTGTCGTGTATATACAGATAATGACCGTTTACACTTTAAGGCAAAGATCAATGCACCACAGCAATATATCAAATTTGTTCATATTATAAAGTATAAACAGCCCAGGAAATACAAAATTGGCCATACAATCAACACAATATTTGTGAAGTATATACTCTTCAGCATAGTTGGTATGAAACGATAATCAAAAGACCACGTGGAACCAAAAATTTCACAAAACGGGAAATATGTCTATCAGGCTTGAAGAAAAGATACCTCAGAGTGAAGCTTTTTCAAAATAAATGGCTTTGGGAAGAGCATCCATGGAACTGCAACAACAGCCAAAACCAGAAGCAAGATCTGCAAAATGCAAATATTGTGAGACTTGCTGACAAGTAACAAATGCAACAAAGAATGGACACATAATGAGTCAGAGAAATGCCTGTAAAGGTCTTTGCCCCCAGAACAACTCATTTTCTCCAAGATCTTCAAAGGGGCTCAAGAACATATAAATCATAACATGGTATAGATCTGCCTTAGATCCAGTGCACCACTTGACGATGATCAATAGTGAAAGGTAACCAAACAAGCTGTTAAGAAATATCATCTGAGGGACAAACTGGTACCTGTGTAGAAACCAAAATAAGTTTCCAAGTACCACTGACCAACAAGAAAAGAAATTAAAGAATCAAAAAGGTCAAGGAACTAAATCAAGACCTTATATCCAAAGAGCTGTTAAAGAACCGTGCATTAAAATAACTTAAAATGATTCCCAAGTTCATTTGAACCACCCCAAATAATATAGACATCTTCATTTTCAGTGAGTTCAAGAATGGTAGCTCTGTGCGGCTTCCACGCCAACTGGGATCTACACCAAATGGGTAGGGATCTCGAAATTTCACTAAACCAGCAGTACGAGAATCACTGCAAAAAAAAAAAAAGAAGAAAGATGCAGTCAATAAAAAGGACCTTAAAAAATTATATCTAAAATTAGTATCTACAGAAATATATAAGATAATAAAAGGTTCATGGATACAGGATAACTGACAAAAAGAGTATTATCAAAGCCTAATGATTGTCGTACACTCGTACAGGCCTTAATTGCAGAATGCAAGAACAAAATAAATAAAAAACTGGCAACCACTATTGCATTGTTCATGAGTAAGAGAGCACCAATGAGGATAACAGTGGCACAAAAATGGGAAAACTAGCAATTAAAAAAAAAACATTTGTTTGGCGTGTAGACTGCAGGAATAGAGAATCATTTATTTGACGAGTTGAATAGCAGGCAAAGGAGAAGAAGTTGATAAATTCAACCATGGAAGCATGACCCCTTTGAAACCAAATAAGAGATATCATCAATGACATTGCTGGAATTATATGGTTAATTGGTGATGTCCTCCAGCTCCAGACAGCATAACCAAGGATATTTCAAGAGGATACTTGATCCATATCCAAATTTCACCAACAATATCTTTCGGATTATCTCAACTTCAGAGGAAACAATTCGAGTACGACCTTGGATCAGTTCAAGTAATAGCAATCTGCCGAAAGACCAGTTTGCATGATCTAATGTCTTTACCATTCACTTTCATTTTGAATGTAGAGGATTCTCAGGCAAGAAAAAAAAGAGTTATCCTGATCCCTAAAGATTAATTAAAAGATTCTGCACAATTTTGTGATTCCTAGAAAAGTATAGGATAAGATATAGCTATGTGAGAAGCTTATAAATACGTTCTTCCTAGTTCCTGTGATTCGAAATATAGGCTTATCAAACTCTCCACAACCCAAAACACACTTCCAGAGCTTTCTATTTATATCATCAAAAAGATTCAGAAATACAAAAGTTAATTTTGATAGTGATCCTGTGACGCCATTTTGATGCACAAACAAATTAATGCTCAATGATGTCAAACTTGGACTCAGACGTCAAAACTCCAAATTCAAAACTTGACTATTATTCTTGGCCAAACTGGCAAAGGAGATACACCATAATTTGAAAAAGTTTCAGGAAGTATTTAGTGAGTTCATCTCGATAAAGATCTAGTTATAACAACAGAGACTTGTGATGCCGTGACGCCCATAAGAAGTTAAGAAACTATAATCTTACCTCTTCCACCTGCACCACATTCTACAGCACAAAATGATAGAAACAGAACTCGGAAAGATATGTTAAAAAATTTAACAGGTAACAATGAGGTCAACAGCAAAAAAAAAGAAAAAGAAAAGAAACATGCACAGAAAGTCCAAGGCTTATTTATCACCTACCAAAAGAACAAATGGAAACGAAAAAAGAAAGGTAAAAAGGCTCACATGCTCCCACAGGCTAATGGATGTACCATAAACACACCAAACAGAAACACTTCCAATATACCAGCTGGGACAACCCATGGAACTAAAATAAACATTAAAGTACCTGCATGTCGCATCCCTACATTTGTAGGCAGACTGGCCAAATATGTGGAATGGGACAGAAAAGAACTCATTGTAGATTAGCCCACAGTATATGGAGAAAATTGACATTAGTAAGACAACATAGCGCCCACCAAAGAGCATCTCCATGAAGCTGCCAAGTTTCTGCAGGAAAAAAAAAGGCATGATCAGAAAGTTGCAAAGCATGTCTTCAGATAATTTGACATGCAAGAATACATCAAGAAAACCAAATAAATCGGTGAGCAAAAAAAAAATGTCATACTAGGCAGAAGAGACAACCACAAGAATAAACCAAACATACTTAAATACTTGCCTAAACAATTCAATTATGCTACTTGCTAAATCATATCTACATGTATTCAACAAATATAACATCACCACCACAATACCACATACTTCCCAGCAACAACATAAGCTCCACAACCAATGAAATCTATGTTTCAACTGCAATGGATACAATCCTTCAGCACTGAGTAATTTGCATGTAAGACTACTCAGTGTTGAATGATTGTATGATAGCAATTTTATAAGCTATAAAGCTCAAACATGTAAGACTTACAAAAGGAGTTAGACTTAGCTGAAGCAAGTCAGATAACAAGCTAGTAAATCCGTAGAACCTCAGAGTCAAGAGTGTAATGTGGAAGAAAAATTGTCAGCAAGAAACAAAGATATGAATGATGGACTCATGACCCACAACTAATCAGAATGACAAAGTCAGGAAACAACTCATCTTGCTGAAAAGAGGACCAAAGAAGAACTCGATGACTTCACAAAACACTAAATTTAACTACCTGTGAACTGAGCTTGCTTTCCCTGGCTATGAGGAATAATGCCAACATCAGGAGGCAAATTCCATGACCCCAATCTCCAAACATCACCGCAAACAAGAAAGGAAAAGTGACAACTGCGTATACTGCAGGATTAGCTTCTTGATATCTCGCAACACTGCCAGTAAACCGAATGTTAGATTTGAACACGCAACTAAACAGAGAAACCTCACAAAACAAGCATTGGCTAACAATATCAACTATGAGACACATGCACACATGACATACAAGAAATAGCAACAGCCATGCTTTATCTTTCAATTTCACGAACCAACCATAACACCTCTGTCTAGAACAGAATGGCAAAATATCACTAAGATAGCTCAATCTAGTGGCTTTGCTGTTCTGTCGACTGTTGGTCGAGAATTTACAGCATACAATTATATTTGATCTTAAAGAGGGGCCAAGATGAAGCAAGTGAATCTAACAAAGTCCTTTGAATAATGAACTACTGTAGGAGTACTTTGAGTCTTTGACAAACTATTCTCAGCTATGAATAAATGCAACAAGAAACTTCAATGATGAATAAAGGACAAGCCATCATGAACTCACCCATATGCATCAACAATCTCTTGAAAGGCATTAGTAAAACGATTGGTTTTGAAGTATGTTGGAGGTGATTCAACAGCATCCATCGAATGAAATATTACACCCACTTGTGAGTTGCTGTGGAACGTTGCACGCTGCAGAGCCTCCTGAATCTGTGAAAAGGAAGGCCGCCGTATTTAAATACTTCAATTTCTAAATGAGATAATTACTCTCTGAGTCACTCCAAAAACCAAGACCTAGGCTTCTTTTACCTGAGTTTTAGCAGATAACGGACACCAACCTTCCCCAACGAGGCATTTTTTTGTCACATCAAAATTCAACAGATTCAGTGTATCATACACCGCCTTTTCCCTCCTCACCTTAAAAATAAAACCCCTGTTTTCAGATACTTAGCAGAAGCAGGAAACTAATGGTGTCCAGCATGCAGTTAAAAAAAGCAAACAATCAAAAGTTCATTTGAAAAAAGAAAAAACACTGCCACAAAATGAAGCCGCCATATAAAATCTGGAGGCTCTAGCTACTCAAGGAAAAAGAACATGCATTGTTAGTTCTTTGCCATTCAGAAGCTACAATATTCACAAGTTAGAAGAGTAATGACAACATATTACCATGTTCATCCACCATGTCAGGTTAAATGCGATATCAGATAGGGCTTTGTTGCGATGACGGATTCCAGCATCTAGTGTGGCTTCCAATTCAGCTAGCCGTGATGCTACCTGCAACAACATCAGAAAGTGATAGCGCTCCATCAATTTGTCGACGTACTAGACGACCCATGTAATGCTATCAAGGAATGGTGCTCTTGTGTGAAAGCTAATACTCAAGAGCACAAGAAAGTAAGTCACAATTGACCGGTCACTAGATAAAATTTCCAGAAAAAGGAGTAGCCAACAGAAATTTATTACTAGATTATGAAGTACACCTGCTGAATCTGTATTTTCGAGAGGAAATCTCATCCTTGATGTTTCTTTATAAAAAAATATTCTAACAGAATGAGAAAAGTACACCAACTACAGTAATCAAGATCAGATGCAAGGCGAGTGCTTCTGGACATTGGAATTGCAGAGTGGTCATATAATTTCTGTCGCATTTACTCCTGTTTCATTTTAAGGATTTATGCTATATACTCCGTATGCATCTAGACGGGGAAATGATTTTCTGAATAGAACTCTGGAATATTTGTATCCCAGAGTTTGTGAACTTTTGTAATTATAATGTTGTATTAACTATTGCCCGGATTGCATTCTGGTAGCCAAAAGTGGCCTCTGGGTTACCAGAATTACCAAATGACCCAAAGTTTATTGCATTTACACTTGTTCTTTCTGGCTGGTTCAACAACAAGCCAGAATGAGAATCACCATGTAAATGGGAGGATACAAAACAATTATGTAAAAGGTAAGTAGGCAACCGGCAACAGTGATGACTCACTTCTTTACTTATTTGTCTCTGTTGGGTTAAATCTTCAGGAACAGGATAGCAGTTAGCACCAAATGCTTCACAGATCTTTAAAATTTTCATTCTTGCTTGCTCCCCTGAGAAGAACACAACAAACACTGTCTTCTCAACCTGCAAATAAGAACCAATGTTATACGCAGCTCCGATCAATTGAATGATATGTTATAACAAAACTAAAAACATACAGAGTATGCTGTAGATACCAACCATTTCAGATGAGGTAGGGTCCTCAATATGTACATCAGCTGAGGCCTGATTGAAAAGTAAGTTGCCTCTCGTTGCACGGAACAGCATCCTCTCAAAGCTAAGAACCTTGGATTTACATATGATACCGCAAACACATCTCACACCTGATTGTCTGGCTGTTCCACGCATCTCCTAGCAAATGTATAATCTTTTACTCGAAAATCCAGAGCTGGACTTCACAGAGAAATGAAAAACAAAGATTAAATAGGCACAGACCTGTTCCAGCAAGGATGCTGAATCATCATAGTTATCAGTGATATGAATGTTCTCGTCTAGCTCTGTCTCTTCGGCTGCTGTAGAACTATTGGCTGGGATAAGGAAGGCACCTGCCTGGATGGCCATTTCAGAATAAGAATAGTCAAGAAGGCTGACCTTGAACTTCTCAAAAAGAAAACTGAAATTTTGAGTGCAGCAATTATCTATAATCAGTGATTTCCAATGAGCTCCACATCTGGAGTCAAAAAGATATAAGCTCCACAGACCACAACGAATCAATATTAATAATTCCAATGAACAAACTACTAGGATCGAGTTACTTTTCTAGCTTCCGGTCCACAGGAGCTTTTGTAGGCCAACTTTTGAGTGTTTAACAAAGGAATTGGTCTAACTTGTAATTGTTCTTTTAGGAGGACGGCTTGTCCTCCATATACAATATTTTTTTGAAAAAAATACTCTAAAAAAATTGAAGAGACAAGAAATCACAAATTCAAAGGTGCCATGACCAGTTCTTGGTTGAACATGGTGAAGATGAACCCAAAAGTCAGATATGCTATTTAAAATGGCTACAGCTGAAAAAAATGTTCATCTGCAACATCGCCAAATACAAAAGTACATGAACGAACCCTATTTGGCTATTTTATAGCATAAACAATAAAACTATTCACTTCATAAGCCACATTATTACAAGAAAAAAAAATTTTCATCTATATGTGCTAAGTTTGATTACTCACATACCTACTGCTGGATAACCCAGGGTATTTTGTTCAACAGTTCAGTATATCTTTTCCCAATGATTCCGTGAATATTTTTTCAGGATAGCATGGGTGTCCATGAAAGTATGAAACCCTGACTAATCGCATGGGCCATAAACTTAACGAATAGGAAAAACTTATAAAGCACGGACACGTGTTCAGAGGCTGCATTCCCAAGTCGAAAAACTCGGACACAGGAAGCGTGCCCGAAAGCCTTGGACACATGACCTGGGCGAGGGATTCGCTTCCCAGGCCCAGGATCCATGCCAAATTCCTTGGTGAACACGGGAGTAAAGTTTTGGACATGGCATTTGCAATGCACAACTGTGTCCTGCCCTAAAAAAAAAACAGCTACAGTGGCTTCAACTACCCTGATAGCCAAATTCCAAACCTCATTCCCATTTTCCATTTCCAATCCCCTCTCTCTCCTCTCCCCCTCTCTCACCAGTCTCCAAGACCGTAACCAGCCGACTCTGCCTCTTAGGACCACCGGACACGACGAGGTCCTCATCCTCGCAGTTAGAGCTGGCCAACGATTGGTTTGCAGTCGGAAATCGAGTCGAAATCGAGTCGCTGGAAATCGAATCGAATCGAGTCGGTGGAAAATGGCATCGGAGTCGAACCAAATCGAAAAGGA
>ONZK01000681.1:9303-20012 GCA_900322385.1 Pharnaceum exiguum
CCCCCCCCCCCCCCCCCCCCTTAACCGCTTCGTAAACCAGTTTCTTGGTACGCTATAGGTGAAACCTGGCTAATCAAATACCGAATGGTGGAGAGATTCATGTTTTGACATTAGAGTGATTTTCAATTGCATTTCGGATAAATAGCATGAACAATTAGCTTTGTTTGTACATGAGGTAGGTTGCTGGGGAAGAATTTTTTGTTTCAGTGGGTCTGGTATGGCACCAAATACCAATTGGTATTGGTTTTTCTTTTCAGTTAGTGAAAGTTATTAGTTGTTTTTAACTTTCAAAAGGTCTTATGTAAAAAAAAAAACTTTCAAAGGTTGCAGCGAGATCCAATGGGGCTTGATGTTGTGGCTACCTGTAGCTTACACTAGCTTTTGGTACCATGGGGTTTGTATCTTTTATCCATCTCATTATGTGCACTTATGAGTTATGAATTCATGAGTGCACATCCAGTATGATCAAACTTATCATTCACAACCCTGGGATTTGTATTCTATTTTCTTTTCTTTTTTCTTTTTGCTGAAACAGGCCAACATCCTTCTGCGCATTCAATATGGTTGAACTTATCATTAAATCAGATCTGTTGCAGACTCGCGGTCATTGCTCATAACAGTGTCATTATTTCGTGAGTTTAATTTGAGGTGACTTTATTTGTTGACTTCAATTTTGCTTTGTTTAACATGTGTAGGAGGCGAGAAGAGGCACAAAAACTGCTGAAGGAGGCACTTGGAACCTTGGAAGGCCAGTAGATCCTGTGAGAATGACTAGACTAGAGAAGTTACGGGCAGAAGTTTCCCTTTGTCATTGTTCGCTTGAAAAGTCGCTACCATAATTGATTCTGTAGCTCTAAGAGAATGCAGTATTATAGGCATTGCCTCACTGGACATGAATTGAACCGCAGTAACATTAGAATCTGTGGACAACTGCTAATATGACAGCTTCTGAAGCATTTTGTAGGATAGCGCCCCATTCCTTAGGATGTAAATTGGTACTCGGTGTTGATTAGTTTTCAGCCTTACCTACTCTGTAGCTTTTATATGTCACATATATTGTTCAGTTGACAAGTTGACATTTCCTACGATTTGCTATCAGGGATGCTTTTGTAAGACGAGATGCAGCAAGAGTTTACCTTCTGTTAACCGAGAGACTGGAAAAGTAGAGATGACGTTCTGATGCAAATACTAACAGCTGGACTGATTTTTTTTTTCTTTTTGCCCCTAAATGAATAGAACGTTTACTGTTTTGTCTTATACATGCTGAATTGCAGAGGTAACAAGTAACAACCTCGACTGAACGAGGTCAAGCTTCGTGCATATTTTGTTTTAGTATCTAAACATTTCAGAGAGGAAAGTTTTTTGGTAATACACAAACTCCCTTCGTAATCAGCCCCTTGTCTGGGTTATACCGTACCCCCTACTTTCTAACGCTCGTGCAGCATTTTTCAACGGAGAAAAATGTAGGCGTTTACAACAACTTGAATTGCACATTATCAAAAAGAAGAAGCATAGGGTTATTGTTCAAAATGATTTCTGCGAAACATAGCTCTACCTGTCGAAGTGTCAATGAATCTGAAGTTGTACAAGTTTTCCAGCTTTTCCAGCATTACCTTACTTTACACACCTTGCAGGGTATCAAATGACCTTTAACCAATGAACTTAAGTTCCAGACCTCCCTCTGAGCCTGCCGCAGCAGGAACAACAGGACTCAACAACAGGGGATACAAAATTCAGCAAACTACACATTCTGCCCACGGAATTACAACACACAGCAAGATCTGAATGTGTGACAGATTACTTGCCACAATGGTAACCTCGAGAACGGCATGAGTGCCACCAAAAGCCTAAACATTAGTAGCGCGGCACCCATCATCAGTGGTAAAAACATAATAGTGGGGGTTGCCGTGTTAAAGTATCAATGTTGATTGAGTCATTTGACAAAGGACTGGTGGATGGCTGGATGCGTCAAAACCCCATGATGTAGGAATAAAATGTCAATGGTCCTATGTTATGCAGATCAGATATCAAAAACTCAGAGAAAAGAAGCTCCTGACAACTTTCCTCCTAAAGAGAAACTAGCTATGGAATCCTATCAGAAGACAGTTATCCAGTCAACTACATTTCTTGGTTGCGGGGTGCAAATGTCACAACCAAGTTCTATCCAATTTATACTTCCTCTCCAGAATTTTCAACAAGGAAGATTTGTGCATGAAGAGAGAAAGGATTGAGTCCAACAGTGCACGAATCTTGCAAGAAGCAAAAGTAAGCAAACCAGATTTTCTGAACATGAAGCAAAAGTAAGCAAACCAGATTTTCTGAACAAATGAGTTTACACACGGTTCAAGACTCAAAAGCACTCATCAGCCTGCTATTTGTCTCAATTTGGACCAACTGTCTCCCTATAAATCTGAAGCTGGTACTTCATGTTCTATCTTCCTCAACGATCATATGATCGGTCACAAGACTCACAGTTCCTGAGTATCAACAGTGATCATGGTGTACAATGACACATACAGTTCAGTTGACACATCACTTTCATTTCCAAGGTCACACCAGGCACTATTGCCTCAGTATAGTTGAAGTTATTTCTTGTCTAGGAAGTAGGAAGGTTCTAAAATAAAAAGTTCATCTCCTGCTCTACATGCCCTTCTATTGGGTCAAAGCAAATGAAATTAGCAAGCCAGTTCTTTGATGACGATCATAATCCAATCTGAATTCCAAATCACTGAATCAGCAAGTCACTTTTCCCAATGGCTACGCTTTTCACCCCTCCAAATTCAAATCACAGATGACCTAAAACAAAGAGGTATGCGGTATGCCACTTTGTGTTCCTTGAGTACTAGTTAACCAAAGTAACTAGTGACAGATCTATCCAGGGTACATAATAGAAAAAACAAGCTACATCAAAAAATAGCTTCTAATAGTTTAGCGTTAACTAAAGCTGGTCAGACCAAGCTCTTCCTTTAGAAAACAGGCTAAAAACAACCTTATCAACCTGAAAAGTTAAAACAAAGAGATTTGCAAAATTTTCATCTATTAAGTTCTTCAAAACACAAGTCAATGACATTTTCTTGTATACTGTTTCACCATTGGAGACGGCATACTAAAAGCACATTGCGCAAAACATAAGTAACAAATTAAAGCTGCTAAACCTACATCTACCTTTTATCTTAAAAAGGACTACAACATTGAAGTGGCCAAACCAGAAAATACCATAGAAACATAGAACGCAGCCCCTTCTAATCAATTGATGAGCAAAATTTCGGAGTGTATACCAGCTGACAAACCAACAGTAAAACATGAAGGGCAACCTCAGCAGCAGCTAGACCGCAACTCTACTTCTCTTGGACTTCTTCAAAGAACCCGACTTTGCCTTTGCCGAACCCTTCTCTTTCTTTTCCTTCAAACCCTTGACTCCTTCCTTCACCTTCTTCACTTGCTTTGATCCCTTCTTCTCCTTGCTCATCGTTTTCCTCTTCTTCTCAGCACTTTCGTCACTATCCATTTCCTCGATCTCACTCCTCTCATCATCATCATCCTCCTCATCCTCACTAACCGCCACATCCTCCACAGCTACTTTCGCCCCTTTCTTAACCTCATTTCTCGCCTTCCTCTTCTTCCCGCTAACCTCCTCGCTACCCATTTCCTCAACCTCACTCTTCTCCTCCTCGTCTTCCTCCCCCTCCTCATCGCCTCCAATCATCTCCTCGCCCTCAACACTATCCATATACCGAACCTCATGAATCCTCCCCTTCTTCCCTTTCTTCTTCTCACTAACCACCACCTCCTTCTTCTTCCCCTTCCCACCCTTCTTCTTCTCACTCTCCCCTTCCTCAACCCCACCGCCAATCCCACTCTCGATCTTCATCCTAAACTCAGGCACCCTCTGAAAAACTGGCAACGCAACCGAATCAGCAAACTTAACACACAAACTCCTCAACCCACCAAACTTCCTCCCCACCAACTCCTCAACCCCTTCCACAGCCGCAACCAAATTCTCCACAATCTCCTCCTCCGACATCGAAACCCTCCCAACCTTCACCACACTACAACTCCCAGTCCCAACATACATCAAACCCATCGAACAAACCCTCATAATCTTCTCCTTCCAGCTCTTCTTCCCACCCAACTCAACCGGCACCGGAACCTTCTTCTTCCTAAAAAACTCCTTCCCAATCAACTTCGGCAACATGGGTACCACTCTTTTATCAGCGAAAAACATATCGTAACTATCACACAACTTTCGCTTACTCTCAAACGCCTTATAATCAGTCCTCAACTTAGACAACTTCAACACCTTATCTACTAACAACCCCTCGTCAAGTACCCTCTGTTTTGCCTCCTTTGAAGGGACGTGTTTGTCGTCGATGATGAGACAAACCTGGTGGGCATCACCTGGGGTGTAGATGGGGTGCGGGAGAGGGAGTTTGTACGCGTTTGTGCGACCCTTTTGTGGGATTTTGTTTAGGGTGACGACTAAGTAGATGAACTCGTCTGTTGGTAAGAGTTGCGCCTTTTTTGTTTCTGAGATCTTTGCTTTCCATTTAGTTAGCGCTGTCACTGCGTTCTCTAGTGTGTCTCTAGACACCTTTGAGAGTTGGGGTTGGGGTTGGGGTTGGGGTTGGGGTTGAGTTTCCATTGTTGATTAGTGTGTTTTGGGTTTGGGAAGAGAGTGAATGGAGTGGAGAAGAGGAGAGGAGAGGCGCAGGGAGGGGAAATGATGAAGGGTTTAAGGGGAAAGGGTTTGCTAGGTTAGAATATTTTCATTTTATTTATTTTCATTTTCATTTTTAGTTTAGTTTTCCACGTGGTTTTTTATATTTATTTAAATTTAATGAACGTTTTTTTTAATGTGTTTTAAAAAAAAGGAAGTAAAAACATTTGTGTAACTTTTGTTGTGGATGAGAAACTAGATTTAGTTTTTCACTTAATTGAATCAAATACATTCACTTGTCCTTATTGTTTCTAGTTATTTTAGCTGAATTAGACTTGACTAAAAGTGAATAGTGTTAGATTGATTTTTTTATATATATACTCATTTAGGGCGCTGATGTTGCCAAGGCAGATTATTTGCACAAGACTAAACTAACCTTTTCACTTAAGTTTTTTAATTAAAAAAATATTAGTAAGTTTATTCTCCTCTTCTTTTTGCTTGTTGAGTCAAACCTAAGATAAAAAAAAATTGCTTGCTTTGTGTTCGCTATCTCAAGGATCAAATCCCTTAAAAAAAACTCAAGGATCAAATTTACCAGGTAAGTATTTGACAGTATTTGACAGCTTCACAATTATTCAAATCAAAGAGGCCGACGTTGTACCCGAATGGTTTTGACAACCATAAACGAAAATCTTAGGATAATAACTACTAACAAATTATTTCAAAAGAACTTGTAATTTCATTTGAATGATGGACCAAGAAACAATAGTGATAAGCTTTTTGGGTTTGTCCTTGAGATTTGAATTCTAAATTCAGATAATGAGGATGGGTTTGTCTCTGTGATTTTTCTGAGTTTTTTGCTAGGGAAGGAAAGAGAAGAGGCGGAGGGTAGTGAAGGGCGACTGGCAACGACGACAATGGTCGATGACAAGACGAAGAGGCGGAGGGGAGTGAGAGGCGAAGCGACAGAGGCAGAGTGAGGGCGGCAGCTGTGTTGGGTCGCGAAGACCGACCGATAATGGTGGTAGGTGAAGGCTAATGTGATGTGCCAATGTGGGTCTTGTCTGGAGAGTAGAAGCTGGGTTAGTGTTGATGGAATGCGATGAGAGATGAGGTGGGATAACGGCTGGTTGGTGAAGGTGGTTAGGCTGATTGGTGGCCGAAAGTGAGGGGACGATAGGCTAGGTGGTGTGGGTGGCTACCTGGCTGGTAGGGTCGTGAGGAGGAATAAGCAATGTAGGTGTGTGTGGTGAGTAGATAATGAATAGGGAGAATAATGTGTGAACTTTTATTTTATCAGAAGGGTAGTTTATCCTTGTGCAATTAACTTTCTTGGGCAGCATCATTTGTTGCCTTGACATTAGCAGCACCCCTCATGGGCCACATTTATTATCAAATTCAAAACACTATTTGTATTGGGCTCTTATATCAATATCAAAACTTCATATGTTTACAAGTTACAACCTAAATAACGACGAACTGAAGTGAATTATGCAAAAAGTAAGTGGTAAAACAACGTGACATTACATATCAATTCTCTTTTAATGTTAAATTTTATAAAATTACAATATTGTGACCTTTGAAATTAAAAGTTTCACAAATGGAAACATTCCACGCTCGCAACTTTGTGAGTTGTGTGCTTTACTAAATTGAGCTGGAGAGAAAAGGTCATAAGCTTTAAATGATGCAACCTCTTTGAAAAAAAAAGAAGTGATGTGGTCCAAAGTAAAAATAGGAAGCAAAGGGTGAATTGAGGGGTTTGAGTTCGGGAGGAGAGAGTGTGGAGTACACATCACCATTAGGTAGAGGCATGAGTAAGTGTTTGAATAGATCCGACAAACCAATTGATCAAATGGGTTCACGTTCAATCATTTCGGATTCTTTTCTTTTTCTGTATCGAGTCATTTCGGGTTTAACATTTTCACTCAATGAGTTTTAACAATTCATGTTATTTGATAAAAATTAAAACTTTAAACACCATAATGTTTTTAAAAAATTATTATAATTTTAGTACATTTTATAATATTCATAATTGTTAAATGTACTTTACTAACCAAATGGATCACTTCGTCGGGTTGGTTGCAAGGATCGGCTCATATTGAGTTTTTGTGTTTGCACCTAATTTTTCCGGTCGAGTTCATGGTCAATTTTGCATCGGTAAACTGTTTTTGCAGTTCTTGGTTTAAGATATGAAGCATTTTGTCATGTTTGATATTTTTTGTAAAGGAAATGAGTGTAAATATTAGGAGGGTCTCTTCTCGAGGCACACTTCTAACTTATCATCATGAAGAATTCTATCTAGCTCTCTTAACAAAGAGGTATCTCATATGAGCGTATCTCTGCAATTATGATTATTGTTGGCCATCTAATCTCTTGCTATTTTTTCATCCCTATAATTAGTATGTGCGAAAATGATTGTTTTCATAATTGACGCGATCAGAGCTTCATTGAAGCTCTGTGATTTCTTTGATCGATCATGGCGCCTTAATGCTCCCTCGCATGGATTGTATTGTTGTTTCTTTTCTCCATATATGATAACATGTTGTTGATAGCAATGCATGTTTCGAGGTATCTCATATGACTGTATCTACAATTATGCCTAGTGTTGTTGTCGATGTTGATCGCTCCTACTAAAATTAAAAGTTCGCTTTCTTTTGTGATGATAAAAGGCAGACGCTGCTTGGTTATTGATTTGGATAGATCCATCAAATATTATTTTGGTGTTTCCATTGGATGAATTTACTGTGTTTTTTGTGTGGCGCAATATTTTGACGTGGTTGTGAATTCCCATCTCGGATGAGGTACTGAGTAGCTCTGATGTACACATCCTTATCTCGAAAGAGGCTGTTTCCGAGATGACCCACAAATGACTTTTGCCGAAACTTTATTGTTCCCATATTTCCATATACTCCATAGCGAATAGAGGCTCTTGGAAAAAGTGTATTTTTCGAACAAATTCATCTACCTTGAGGACACGTTTATCCCTACGACCTACCCGCAACTGTACACAATTTTCTATGCATCTCACATCAACTTGCACCCCACTTGCAACTCTATTTGCACTTCCGCATTTTTCGTTACAACTTTGTTAAAACTTTCTTACGACTCTTTTAAACTTGTGCACATTTATTATCTCATCCAATTTCCAATTATTTTTTTAAGTTTGGATGGTATAATTTGAGAATAAATAAAATCAAAAAAAAAAATGAGGCAACATTTAATGAAGGAGAGAGAGTTGCGGGTATTCAGCAACTTTGTCAAAATTGCAAAAAGATTATCACTACAAATATGGTTGCAACTCCCTTACAAATTAGTAAAGTTGCAGGGATAAACTTATCCTAAGATGGCGAATCCACCCGAGAGGGATTGTTCTGAAATAATATAATCTATCCATCCAAGCACTTTGCCTTTCACCTATACGAAGTAAGATTCTGGACAATTGGCAAATATTCAAAGGCATCAGAACCTAATGGGCAATAATGTTCCTGAACATCATTCATTAAGAATTCACCTGACTGGTGTGGCACCTGACTTGTTTGCCATCTTCTTCATTTTTTCTAAGATAATATTTCAAAGGAAAGGAAGATGTACCACTGACGTTTGGTCTTTTATTAATTGTTTTGACACTCAACCAATTATCAACACCCTATCAATATTATACGTTTACGAAATTATATAGTGAGACCACTCCAATGACATACTAATAGCTACGAATGGATATGTGAATCAAACTTTCTTACACAGATGTTGAACAAAGAGAATGACAGAAATTCTAATGATTAAGGGTAATGATACGAATAGTGGGATGCAGAAACTTGCCACAAGCCAGATTAAGTTGTCTACAAGATATTATATTCTTCTGGAGTACAAATATGCAAATTGAACAAGTGTAATGAATAAGTCACCCCCATTGAATGGGAATTTACACTCGATTGTTGTTGTAATAGTAAGTTTGCACTTTCCTTCCGAATTATTGGCTTTATATTTTCCAATTGTCATTGTATACAAATAAATCAAATACAATCCACCTTATTACAAATGATACTATTTTTAAAAAAGGAATAATACTATACAAAAGAGTGTCATACTTATTTTAAACTGTTATTCTACAAAAAAAATTATACTGTTACTAAGAAATCAAGCTCGCGCGCATAAAATATTTTTTAATCGCCTTTCAATAACCATAATTTTCATGACCTTTATTTATATTTTATATTTCACAAAAAAATTATAATCCCGTGCTTTGGCACGGTTATAACTAGTTATAAATAATACACTAAGGGACGTATTAATAAATGTTGATCAGTTATGTTGTGTGTGAGCCTTCTCAATTTGACCAATAGGTAGGGTTCGAGTTGAATTGTTAGGGTTGGGTTATTTTTGGGTTTTGTTGTTTACATAATGAGTTATTCTGGGTTCAGCGGTTTTGCCTTGACCCAATAGGTCAAAAAATTGTATTTAAAATATAATACAATAATAGTCTTACATATAAAATATTATTGTGATATTTAATATATTATAGAGTATATAATGTTATGTACTTTTATGTATTTATTTTTCAGTTTGTGTTTAGGATCTGATACACAAAGTTGTGCATTTTCGGTCTCTAAGTTATTTGCTTTCCTCTTGGCTACAGTATTGAACATTTTGAACATTTAAATTTTCTTTACCTTTTTTTGCAGGAAAGTTTGTCTAAGGGCTTGTATGATCAATTGATCTCAATGCTCAGATTTTCTTTACCATTTTTTTGCAGGAAAGTTTGTCTTAGGCTTGTATGATCAATAATTGATCTGAGAACTCGTTGTTGCTGCCTTTTCATGCCTTTATGTCTATTTGTTCATTTTTTATTTGTTCACTCTTTTATTTACTTTTCATGCCTAGCACCCAAATCTATTTGTTCATTTTTTTTTTCTTTCATGCCTTTATGTCAAATCGAATATTTGGAAACGGACCTGGTTCCGAAATTACCATGCGGTTTCGGTACCGCATCTCAAAATACTTGACTAAATTTGTTTGGTTTTACTTGGGATTTAGTAATTCATGGGAAGTAGGGGATGTAATACAATTCACGTAGAGGTTGGGGTTGATAAGTTACAACCTGCACTTTTGTGAGAAGTAATTTCCTATGGGAATTGATTTCTAAGAGCAA
The DNA here is from genome assembly GCA_900322385.1 of Pharnaceum exiguum. NCBI lineage: Eukaryota > Viridiplantae > Streptophyta > Magnoliopsida > Caryophyllales > Molluginaceae > Pharnaceum > Pharnaceum exiguum. The sequence continues at coordinate 19,110 of ONZK01000681.1, forward strand.
ACAAAATATCTATGGTGGAAGACAGAAGGAGGTTATAAGTGGTTCAATTTGTCATTATCCTTTTACATGACTTTAGGTTGAAACTGACAATATCCATGTCATACAATAATGATGATTGACTGTATACAGTGACATGCTGGGCATGGACTTCCAGATTTTTGTTTCTTGATGCGCTTGTGAAAATTTGAACCCTTTTTTTTTGGTATGAATCCAATTTGGATTATCACCTGAATTTTCACATTTTGAGAGCTTTCAAACGCCCTGCAGACAATGCAGAATGCAGAAAACGAGATTGATGCTGCAGGAAATGGTAATTGATGATGATCTTTCGCAGATTGCGGATGAGTATAACTATAAAGTATATAAAAAGATCTTATATTTCTCAAGACAAGATCAAGGTTGCTTGAGATGTGTAAGCTACTTTGGCCTTGCCCTTTACCTCTAGGCGCATGGAAGGGCTTGAACTTGATTACATTAAACTTATTTTCAGTTTAAAAGGTATTAAAATAGGGTCTTAATATCAACTTTACTTATTATTGGTCATTAATACAAACCTATAGAGGCTTAGTGGCCCTTTGCAAACATGTTACGTACCTGAATTCAATTTTATAATTGTTAGATTAGAAGTACACCAATAGTTTGTTAACAAGATATGTTATGGTTGAGTCTGATTGTCTTACTCTTGTGTCTCATCTCATTAGTAACGTCCATAGCTTTGATGATCTTGCTTTAGTCATAGAAGACATTCGTAGTTTATTTAGTTCCTTTGAGTCAATTAGTTGGCGTCATGTGCGTAGGGAGTGCAACACGGTTGCCCATCACCTCGCTAGAGTGTGTCTGGTGGGAAGTGAAGTGCTGGCAAGGGTTTTGTCCTGAGGCCATTGCACAATATGTGCGTATAGA
>ONZK01000681.1:30429-41732 GCA_900322385.1 Pharnaceum exiguum
CCCCCCCCCCCCCCCCCCCCTTTATTTTCCTTTCTCATCTTTTCCTCACCTACAATGTCAAAGGGCTAAAAGCACAGCGACATTTGTTAAGATTCGCACATAAACTCAATCCGCTACAGATAATATTGCTTGGAAACCCCTTGCAATTCTCATCGACATCAACATATTATGTTGTATTAATTGTCCTGTAGATAGAACTCTCCTGATAACTGTGAGATGGATGTTGTGTTAATTGCCCTGTAAATAGAACCCTGATAACCACCATTGATCCTTCACTAGAAAGATCCTCCAGACATTTGTAAGCTCGGAGTATCCATGAAATGCTGAAATCACTGCATTTTGCTTACTATGTTATACACGTATACTTCACTCCATTCAAAGAGATTTAGGTGCTTCAACTTTTACTTCCTTTTTTGGGTTGGATACCCGATACCCTAAGGGGAGAACCTGTTCTTTATTAGTTTCTTACCTAAAATTTTTTTACTACCTTTATTTTTGCCTTCTCGGGATGTGCTGCAAGTACCCTTTATTTTGGTTCGTGCAGTCATCTTGTGCATCAAGGTTCTTTGACTGTATTGTGGGCAGGTTGAGACTAACATCTCATTATCGTATTTGCAGTGTCTAATAAAAAAGGATAGAGAGGAACAGAATGATCCCAGAGTGGAAGAATTTCTTGATCGTTTAATCACTGCGTATCAAGATCCAGCTCTTAGGCGGAACCAGCGTCCCAGGGACACCGATTCACAAACTTCCCCTCTTCTTCACTCTGATGAAATATGAACAATATTCTGGCGTGAAATGATCAGGTGTTATTGATACAGAAAGATTGTCCTACTTGTACCATTGTTTTTGTTCTTTTGATGAGCGTAGAATGCGTGTGTGCAGAGGGTTATAGCTTCTTTTTTTATCTGGCAAGGAGGGACTCTCTCCTAAGGCGTGGCTAAGGGGCATCTTCTAACACCCGGCCTCGTTATAACTTTGAAGCGTTGTTAGAAACTTCTCTGTTTTACTTTCTTTTGAGGTGTAAGGAAATGGTATGAATTATGATAAAGAGCCCCTCCCCAGTTCGTGAAGATGAGTATCTAATTCTTCTTACCCGGTGTTAAATTTTTTATATAGAGTTTTTTGAGTGATTTACTAAAGTGGGTGAAAAATACATTTAATTCCCTGATTAGGCTAGGTTTGAAAGATATTCCCAATATGGTGTCCACGTAGGATGGGGTGTCTCAAACCTTCTATTTTGTATTTAAAATTATTTTTCTTATCCTGCTTATCTAGTCGATTTTATACTACAGCCTTCTTTCTTTTGCCTATACTACTCCAGTAACTCCCTCACCTTGAGGTACATTAAACTTAGTTTCATGTGCTAGCCCTAGGTACGATGTAATTTGACTTAGTATCACAATATTTAAGTTTAACTAAGTTAAAAAAGGGAACTCCGAACTAAACTGAAAAAATTGGAAAAAACTAAATTGATATGAATTGAAAAATAATACTGAAATGAATTGAAAAAAATATTAAAGGTAGTTATGAACTGAAATTAAACAGAAAAAAAATGAAAATAATGATCTGGATGCTGAATGTAGTTAAAATTATAACTACAGTTAAATTGAATTGAACCAGAAAAAAATTAAATTGATCTAAAATGGAAAAAAAAAAAGTATTGTGACACTATAGACTAACAAAACAAAGCCTTAAAGTGAAACCTAAAACTGAATTGAACTACCAAACAAAACTGAACTGAATTGGAGTGAAAAAAACCGGATTAGAGTTAATTGAAACTGAACTGTACCACTATAGACGAACAAAACACTACATTAGTTTAGTTTAAGTTCAAAAATTATTTTCCTAAAGGTCAATTTGGCAATCCCCGTAATTACAATATATATAGTTTTTTGAAATATCATCTATACCAAACTTGTTTCTACACAAGTACAGACGAAGAAGTTCACTCAGCCGTGTAATGATCGAATGACGAAGCCAACAGTAATTTTGGGTTTCTTTCCTGCGTATTAAATCATCAACGAAGGAAGAAAGAAAAAGAACTTAATTAGTTGCTTAATTTTCTTTAGTATACAAAAATTAAAAAATGAATAGTTTTGGTTTGGAGTTATCCAATCCTACATGAACACCATGTGGGGAAATATTTTCAAACCAAACCTAATTAAGGAATTAAAAATTAATTTAGCACCATTTTGGTAAATCACTCGAGTTTTTTTTACTCGACCCGTGGATGTATTTTGAATAATATTGTAAGTTTGTAAGCGATATGAACCAGCTTTTGCGTAAATTCAGTCTTCAATGAAGCAATGTTTGTCCTCATTTTTCCCTGTGCGTTACTACCTAGTCATTTTTCTGCGCCATTGTCCCTCTTATAATATGAGAAGTTGATTAGAGTTGGAACTTGGAAGCCTTAGCACCTGAGAACGCTTGGTTTGCAACGTTCCATACTTCCATTAGAGGGACAGGTCAGCAAAGGAATCGAAAACGACGCTAGGAGCCTAGGATGCTAAGTCGTCGACTTGCATAGTTGCATAGTCACAGTAGAACCTAGCTGAAATTTGAAAGGATTGATAAGCCAAGATGTCCTAATATAGTGGATAAGATTAAGGTTCCAATTAATGTTGACCTCCAGCCTCTTACTGCTTAGTGTGCTAACAGTGGGACAGTATATTAGTTATCAAAGATGGATACCGAGAAATCAAAAAAATAAAAATAACGTTGATCTCAATTTTGATTGCCATAGACTAACACTCTATTCTTGTGAGTTATATATAACTTTTAAGTCCTACACTAATGTAAATCTAAACTAAATTGAACCCAACTAAAAATTGTAAAATATTTTTAAAATAGCAAGTATGAGAAGTGGTGTACAACTGTACAAAGTGTGCAGGCTGCCACATTTCGCAATCCTCGTATCTTTTTACCCACGTTCATTGATGAAGGTCACATGAGGGCATTGGGATTTTCTAGTAACTCTTTCACCCAAATGGAAACTAAAACAAAAGCAATATTGCTTGTGTAAGTTGTAACTTGTAACAAAGCTGTAACTGTACTATCTATAGTAATAGAAAAAACCTTTGGCATTTCCTGCAACTTTGCATTAAATAGCTGTCCACATATGATTTGTCCTACACAGAGAAAGTGACAGAAATAGGTACGCTGAGAGACGTACGTACAGTGTGGCTTTCTTACTAGGGGCATTGTGCAAAGCTGATAAAGGTACTATCTTGGTTCTTTGAGAGACTTGAGAGTCTTCAACAACGAATAGGGAAAAGTGTACATTTGGTGTGAAGCAACAGCCAAACTCCCAAACAAAGAAAAACATAACCCAAACTTGAGGTTTGAGCTCTTATTCTTCCTTCATCTTTTCTTACTGTTTTAAAATTCCTGTTAAGATTTTTGACTTAATTTTTATGTGGGTTGTGTAGTGTTGTTACATCTTCTTGTTTTGCTTGTTTTTTGTTTTCCTAAGATATCCCTGTGTGAATATGTAGTTTGGTGTTGCATACTGTATATGCTTACATGACATGACACAACATGCAGCAAAATTTGTTCTTTGTTTGTGTAAAGTTAACCTTTCTATCTGTTTTCTATTTCCATCTTCAGAATTTTATTTTTTTGTAGGCTGGGAATTGTTGTTAAATCTTTAAAGATTCTATCTTTTTTCAGAAATCATGTTTGAATGTGTAGTTTGGTCATTGGTGTCACATGTATGATGTATACTAGGCACAACATGCAGCAAAAGCTTTTCTTATATAGATTTCAGTCATCATCGTCCTTAAAACAAGCTCTGTAGATCATGTAAAGTCTATGATATCCCATCAAGTTTGGCTGGTTGGTTTTTATCTGCCTTTTTTTGTTCTTGTCTATTGTCTAGTATCATTACTAATATGAAAGGAAGGAACTTTTTATTCAGTAAACTGTTGTTTGTCAAATTACATGCTTTTGAGATGTACTCCGTACTAGTGTTGATTGGTTTCAACAAAGTTAAGTTGCTTCACCAAGACACCTAATACCAGTTGAAAATTCAACCAAGTTAAGTTACTTGGTATACCTATGTTATTGTTTAACTCTGGCCAGTGACCTTATTCTTAAGCAGATATGTCATACTGTTTGTGGTTTGGTGTGAGGTTGGCTCGCAATATCTATGTTAGTATAACTCAACTCTGGGTCTCTGACCAGAAGCCATTTTTTTAAGTTTTCCATTTGAGATTTTCAAGTATGTGCAAGCTGACAGTTAAGCTTATTTCGTTACTTATTGATGTGCATAAATACCAGGTTTGTTTCGCTTTACTTGTCCGGTCATGAATTTCATTTGGTGCTTTTACAGCAATTTTTTTCATTGCTCATGCTCCAGTATTTAGTTTACAGTGGATTATATATATGAGCTCAAAAAATTTCTTAGATTACACCATGCTTTCACTGGTGTGATGAACTACAACTGCAGAAGCTGGAACTCCATCAATCCATTATAAAACATGGTTTGATGGAAGTTGCAGGACTGCTTGTATGCCACATTATGTTCATATTCTGTACTTGTACTATCAAAGTTTTACTTTCAATCTTGACAACTTTTGATTGGCTTTTCGTAGGTGTATGTATATTACTTTCATGAGATGATACTGTTTGTGTTCATTGTTTGAAACATTTCATATACTGTCTCTGACCCTTCAAATTCTGATAGCTTTAGGACAATGGACTTGAGCTTATTGAACAAAGATATCTCCTTCGATATTCTTTCCCGCTTGCCTGTCGACACATTGGTCCAGACGAAGTATGTATCGAAAAGGTGGCAACAGCTTACTTCGGATCCTGAGTTTGTTCAACAGCAGATGCTGAAGGCTGGACCTACTTCTATTTCAGGATTCTTCCTTCAAGAAAGGTATGAGTACTGCGATAAGGATCCTGAAGTCACAAGCTACATTACCACAGGAACCAGCGAGCCCAAGATTCATCAAAACATATTCGCTTTTCTGCCCGAGAAAGTCACCATTTTGGCCTCTAGCAATGGTTTAGTTTGTTGTAGGAGTAGCAACTCTTCTCTTGAACCAGCCATTTACATTTGCAACCCAGTGAACAAGCAGTGGATCACCTTGAAATGGGAGAAGCCAAGTTCCCCTCATTGTATTGCCTTTGCCTTTGAACCATCTTCTTGTTCATCATTTGATGCAGCCAATGGTTGCAAACTAGTAAGAATTTCTGAAGTGAATGATATAAGAACTCATGGACAGGAGGAGTATTACTTTATATTTGATGTCTTCGACTTCAAAAAGAAATCATGGGTTAGGTCAAAGGAAATCTGTTACTGTGATGATGCTTTGTACGACAGCAAATGGATCATGACCAAGGGGATTGCATATTGGCTTACAGAAGGTGAGCAAATAATCATGTTTGATGTGGAAAATGAGCTGTCACTTTTGGTATCACTCCCGATGCCTTTACTCAAGAGTGCGAATCCCTCAATCTGTCTTGGAGAATCAGATGGAGAGCTTCACTTAGTGATGTTAGCAAAAGAGGCACTGTTAGTTTGGGCATTGGTGGATAATTTCAGCTCAAAATGGGATCTCAGGTCTTACATACAATTGAAGTTAATGGAAGAAGAAAATCCAAATTTTCTCCTCAATTTAGTCGCAAGGACTGCTTCAAGTTTTCTTGATTTAGTACCCTGGATGCATCCTTGGGCATTTAAAGATGGACTTATGGTCTTGAGGGTGTCAGCGTATGCCTGCTTTTTCGACATTTCCACTAGGAAGCTGCATAGGCTATGCGACACGACAGAGTTAGGGACAGCCTTCAATTTTTCCCCAACTTGTCTTGCTTATTCTATGAGTTTGGCATCGTTTGCTAGTGCTTATGATTATCAAGCAACATAATGATTGAAGTTCATGTTCTCTCTACATGTATAGCTTCTTTTGGGTTATCTGTAGCACGAGCACCATGGGGTTGAAGGACTTTTCATTACTGTGGTGATCTCCCTGGGAGTATATATTTTTGTTTATGGCGGTGAAGCTGTCGTTTTGATGAGCTAGAATTACTGTGGGTAGTACGACAGTACAGCTTAATTAGAACATTTGGTAGACTGTTACTGCTGTGTGACTGTCTGTTTAATGAATACAGTATGCTGATATCCTACTTCAGGATGTGTTTTTTGAGCCAGAATTATTCTTGGGTACATTTCTGACCTGAGATATACATTGGTCGACTCAGTTTCTGTATGCCAGCAATAGTATCTTCTATTAGTGCAATGTTTTTCTTCTTCCTGAATTTCACTTCAACTGCTACATTATGTCTTAATGTTACTATCTATCTTGTATCCTTGTTTCAACTATGAACAAGTACTTATTTAGACAGTCCAGACTCTAAGCTAGTACCAAAAATACAGATTGGTGAAATTGGTTCATTTGGGCATCAGGTTATGTGTGTTTCGGTTTTTATGCATTTTTGCAAATTCTACCTCTAATTAGAGCCTTTGACATTCAGAAAAGCAACATATCGTCTGTTCACTCTCACAGTGATGTACTCACAACTGAAGAGTACGCTGTACGCGACTAGCTTTTGTAGTAGAGGTGCAGACTGCAGAACTACTGATACTCATAGCACAAATTATCTTCAAGTAGTTAACCCCAATGATCTCAATAAGTGGCTATTCTAGCCGAACTCAGCTCAAACAGAAGTCATCATCTAAGATCTCTTTCAGGGTTGTGATGAAAATATTCATGGGACAGAAACGGGGGATCAACCAGCCTCAAATCAATAGTGCGCCCATACAAATGTCACTATGAGCAGTTTGGAAACTAGAAGGCTTGATAGTGACAATGCCAAGTGCATTAACACATGGAATATGACATGACATCTCCAAGTGCAACGGCCAAAGAGAGCTATGACTACACGAGCATTGACAGGGTATATGAATGAAAATAAAAGGGAAAAAGACTCGAACATTAGCAAATCTTGACTCATGAAAATAGTGTCATCCCTCTTCAAATACAACCATCAATTCCTGCAGAACATGCTGCAGTCCTCTTGAGAAGCAAGAGAGGGAGTAGCAATATTAACAAATGATTACGAGTATATTTGATATCTGAGGGCGGTGAACAATAGTCAATACATATACTCTATAATTTTATTTTCTACCATCGTAGTAGTATCATACAGAGAAGAAGCCATGCTGTTTAACGGGTTTGTCTTGCAAAAGAAACTACTAGCATTTACAAGCAATTTTCTCCAAACAATAAAACATGAATCTTCCCTTTTAGTCTTCACTTCCAATCTGGACCCCTGACCATCGACTGAGTACTGACTTGCTCACTTGCATATGTTCTAACAATTTCAGTTAATTCTATAATTAACAAAGAATGAAAAAAACGAAATTAGGAAGAACTGGATTGCTTTCCAACCATTTTATTTGGGATGTGGTTCCGAAGTCGCATCCACTCTAGTATATCTATGTGCTTCACTGAAACTTAGATCTGACATTCTGAGCACAAGAATCAAAGAATGAACCACACCTCAGCACATCATGAAACTACCTAATCTGATATTAAGATCCCGTCTGATGCAGTTGAATCTCCTGGAGGAGAAGCTTTCTGGCTCTGTTAATTGCGGCAAAGCAGAGACAAATATGTTCCTCGAGATCGCTAAGCTGATCAACGACAGAGACACGGTTTTTCCCAAGCTGTTTTACCACCTCGTATATCGGGTGCCTGTCTTTGCCCCTATTCAAACCTAGGCGAATTAGAAGCTTGTCTCCTTCTATTGAGGAATGCACACGAGCCACAAGGCGATCAATAGTGTCCAAATCATTGTGAAGTACATAAGCACTCTTGGCTGCAGCATCCAATTGTGCCATGTGAATAAGCTCTCTCTTAGTGATCCTAGAAGGCAGAAATACTGGAGAGATGGAAGTGGCCACCAAGGCAACCAGTGCATGTGAAGCAATGGCAATGGCTGATATGACCACTCCAACAACAGTTCCTATCAAACATATGGCTGAGGCGGTGGTGGCATTGTGGATAAAACGGACCCTACAATGAGACTTGCGAAGCCGGCGGTCCACCTGCTGCTTCAGCTGGGAAAAGCAAAGGCGCATGTCATGAAAGTTGTGAGAGTCAGGGGAAGGGAATGGATAGCCACCCTCATCGAACTGGAGGAACACTTCAAAAGTATGATCACACTGCAACTGACTCATGGAAGCAATGTCAGCAGGTAAGCAATCGACAAGGTCATGGATTGGGGCATAACACGAACGGGCATTGTGAACACTGTCGTGAAGGAGAAGCAGAAGATGGCAAGTTTTTTCACTGTGTTCAAAGTAAGTGGAAACAAGTTCGGTGAAAGTGGAGGGTCTAGCCTGCCGCAACGCATCTTCAACAGACTCACGATTAGGTTGAAGGACATCGGCCAACAACAACTGTTGTTGATGGTTGGGCTCATCACCCTCCCACCGTTCCACTACATGGATCTTGGACCAGATCTCATTGTAGGAACTAGTTTGAACTGCAAGGGCATATTCACGGGTAAGATTTACTGTAGGTGAAGGCGCACGGCTTGTTCCTGGTGTTCTAGGTGTAGCCTCTGATGAATTACCTGTCAATAAAACAAATTAATTGTCGCTAAAGGACGAGAAAGCTTTGGATGGACAAAAACAAGTAGAAATGAACATGGCCGAAGAGCACACAGCACATATCTATGAGGGAAAGATAGAGATATTGGAATTACAAAGAAAAAGAACAAATCTAAAACATGCATACCTTCACCTTCCGAGCGTGTAGGGTGAGTTGGAGCAGTCGCTGATGACGAGCTTGATGATTTGAAAGTCAGGCAATGCAGCATTTCCAGCGGATGTATATACAAGAAGAGAACCGGCTATTCCCCTCACCCATTAAAACAATGTAAAAAATCTGCAAAGCAAAGGCAACCGTCAGAGGTGATGCCATCCACATGATGATAAAGATGGCTGCAATGATGAACGACCAGGAAATAACAAAATCATTTAAATATCCTGCTCCAATAGCATCATCACAGAGGAGCAGACCTTCATCTTTGCAAGGGAATAATCTCAGGCTGTTGATATGAAATCATGTGCTTGATAGCTACTAGAAGAGAGGAAAGGCGAAACATTTGAAAGGTACAGAAGGAAAAACAGAGCAAACCCTATTTCTAATTTTGAAGAATTGATGTATTAAAAGGCGAGAAAAAATAATAATGGTATAACAAGAAGAAGAAACCAATGAAGAATCACACAAGACTAATACAACGGGGATCACTAACTCAGGGTCACTATTGAGCTCACAAAAATAAACTTCAAGCAATGGATATTTTCCCCCTACGAGAAATGCTAAGCGAGCCTGAATGCTATGCTTTATCAAAAGCGCAAGAGGAGAAGAGTTCGTTTTGGCCTCCAAGAGCTGCCTCAGCTAATAAGCTGAAGTAACTAACAATCAGAGAATAAAAGAATGAAGGATAACTGGCAAGTCAGTCTTCAATTGCTCTAGTATCACTGAAGCATTCTTTTCTTGAAAGAGGCGAAGGATGTACAACCATACCAAGGGGCCAAATTATGATGATATTTTTGGTACTTGACAAATCTGTCCAATGCACATTAAGAATTGTTTTCCCACCTTTGAAGCATGACAAATTGAGCCAACATTTTAGGCAAAGAAGGAAGACTCAAAAGGGAAAACATTGGGAACAGTGGACTATACACATGCTGCTCAAGTTTGTCAAATTCGTTTTGGGTCAATAAACGGTAAAATTTAAAAGGTTCAGCATGCTATCTTATCTCATAGGGACTTCCTACCATTGTCAACTATCTTAGTACTTTAAACAATGAAACCAAGCTTCACTTCAATGTCCAAGAAGCGATAACTACTCATATCCACGCCTAACTAGAAAATCATGCTAATTTTCTTACTTCTATGCTTTCGGGGTCTGGAGCAGTTTAAAATGTGAATCCTCCTCTCCATCAAATTAAGAAGTCTGGTCCAAAAGTTTGTTCATATGATTCTCAAACACTATAAGAGTGGTTCGGATGTACGCAACAATACATCTACAAGACTACAACACAAAGAGGTGGTTTCGACCAACCCTTAAGTGAAATACCATGTTCTTACAATCCATTACTTCCCTAATCCTTTTCAGTTTTACGATTATGAGAAGGTTATAAAGGGTAAAAAGTTCCCAACTTTAGCAGCATTAGCAGAATTCCATTACAACTACACATACACACACAAACACTAACTATCACACTGACCAACATTTTCATATTCCTATTGACACAGATTGTCAATCTTAAACCAAGTTTTAAAAAAACAGTAGGAATAGCTACTTTTGCAGGTCAGAATCCAATGACATAAAACACATTACCATCAATTCAACAGACAAATTCATATTTTTTATGTCTGCGTTCTGACTAATAAATAATAATAAACAGTCTCAACAACAAAAAGAACAAAACTTCACCCAAAACAAAGAAGTGAAAGAAAGAGCCTTTTCTTCCTTTGAGCAAAAACCCATTTGTACAATCAAACCATGAACACATTTCTTATCAGCAAGCAGAAAATTAAGCCAAATAAAACAAACCCATGATCCCATTTCAACATCCTTAATTTCAAGTAACAATGACAGAACTTAAAAAAAGTAAACACAAACAAAAGAAAGGAAATATAACCTTTCAGCTTTAAGCAGGATGATATGCAAACAAGTAAATGTGAGAATTAAAATAACATAAAAAGAAATGGAGAGAAGAAAGTGGACCTGGGTATGGGTCACGAAAGGTTGATGTTTTGTTTGAAGAGAAGTTGCAGCGTGTAAGGAAGTGAAAACGTGGGAGTTGGGAGGAGAGAGAGAGAGAGGAGTCGAGTGAGCTAAAGAAGGAAGGAAGGAAGGGAAGCTTACTGTGAAATGAAATGAAATGAAATGAATGTTGTTGGAAGCTGAATATTGCTGAGCACGGTAGACTGTCTGATATTTATAGGAAAGGAAAGTCTATTTGCTGAAGTCAGGAAGAACAAGGAAGAAGTCTGCAAAGCGGTTTGCTTTGTCCTTTCAAACAAATTCTTTCAAAAAAATTTGTTATTATTTGAAAAATAGGATTTTTTGATAAATGTGACAGGATTTTATATTTAGAAATAAATTATCAAATAATTTTTTTATTTCGGAAAACTACTTAATTAATATGTTCATGATCCTAGTGAAATCATATTGAAAGATAATAATAGCCTTTACTAAAATAGAAAAATTTGTGTGCACCCGTCTCACACTAAAAAATAACAAAAAAAAAAATGACAAATGGTTTGGTC
>ONZK01000681.1:42167-54284 GCA_900322385.1 Pharnaceum exiguum
GAAAAATGACCCCCATACAATTGAAAAATGACCCAATATAACTGACTGAAAAAATGACCTCAATACAACTGACTGAAAAAATGACCCCTATACAACTGAAAAATGACCCCCATACAATTGAAAAATGACCCCAATATAACTGACTGAAAAAATGACCCATATACAACTGTAAAATGACCCCCATACAACTGAAAAATGACCCCCATGTTAAAACTGAAAAATAACCACATACAAAATGAAAAATGACCCCCATGTTAAAACTGTAAAATGACCCCCATACAACTGAAAAATGACCCACATACAACTGAAAAATGACCCCATAGTAAAAAAAAAAATTTTAAAAATTTTTTCAAAAAAAAAAAAAAAAATTCCGTCGCACACTAACCTTAGTGTGAAACGGTCTCACCCAAATTTTTGTGTTACTAAAAGTATGTGCGCCTCACAATTTATTTATTTTTTTACCTAAAATTATGTATGGAAGTTCCTTTTATTTCATTCCAATTTCAACATGACGATAAGTTAGAACTCAACACGTCTTTGGTATATCGGGTGTAAACTTACACCGGGTGAATTTGTCACTAATAATGAAGTACTGACTAATGGTTTGTGTTATAATGTATTAACAAAATGCACCCGATATATAAGTTTACACCGGATGAAGCTAAGAATTGGGATTAGAAGTACACCTCGAGAGGGGGTCCTCCTAATTTGACTCATTTCTTAAATGCCAGGGAAAAAGACAATTTCCAACCAAAATACATTCTTTCTCTTTCCCCTTCCAAATTAGACTACTTTTGAATCTCTATTCCCATCAAAATCGACAGAATTTCTTAACTACAACTCAAGAATCACAAAATAATTGAAGTCAACTTGGGATGACTAAGATAAGGTGAGATAGAAATTAATTTTTTATTTTTACAACGACTACAAAAATTACTAAGCTAGACAAAATAAAGGGTAGGAGCTCTCGCTTTCTAGCTTGACAGATAGGATATGAGCATCCTTCACCTCTAGTATAGGAACCCAGGCAAAATTACAACATTTAAAGTTTTTCGATAGATGAGCAATCGGGTCCTTCATTATTCATGCATCCTTCTCAAGTCGTCCATTCATTGCCAAACTTCGTATGATTTCAAGTGAGTCTTAATGGCTAACAATCATAGCTGAGTGCGCCAATTTATTGATACACATCAACACCTGATTCGCAGAAAACCCAAAGAAACCAAAAGACATAAAGAAGAATTATATTATAAATTTTGGTTTTTAAAACAAAAGGAAATAAAGGAACCAAAAGAAAGAAAGAAAGAAAGAAAGAAAGGAGAGGTAAATAAAAAGATGCTAAGAAAGTGGACAATCATAGGTTAAAGATGAATAAATGCAACCAACACAAAGAGTGAAAAGAAGAGACAAAATGATGGGTGACAATTGAAATGGAGTGTGGTTTACAATGGATGATCTAAATGTCTATTTGGAGCTCAAGGCTTACAAAATGTTAATAACCGACATGTATGAAAAGAAAAGCAGTGTTTAACACTAAGAGAAAATAAAATGTTATCTCTTTTCTGGAGATGATTTTCTCTATCTATCTTAGAGGCTGGCTACGGAGATGGACAATACACACTGGGATTCTTATGACGAGGCAATAAAGTAAAGCTCAGAAGGAAGAAAACTAACGATAATTGGTTTCTTGATGAAGTGAATAGAATAACTAATATGGAATGCAAACGATTTTAAAAAAAAAAATTATCCGTGTTGAAAGTCATACATTATCAAAGAAGGTGAATGTCAGTATGAGTTGGTTGCGTGTAAGTTTTGTAGAATAATGTTTACCCATAAATACAAATACCACGCGTTCAATTCCGCCTATATAAATAACAATGCAACTGCATGTAAAATCTTCCACATCAAAATCGAATAACTTCTCTCTTCGCAAATTAAAAATATAAATAATTTTGTAATCCAAAAGAATTAAAGACAACAAACCCAAATTGAACATTTTCCATTACCAAAGACTCAAAAGGAGCTACCAGCATTGGGCCTAATGGGTCGGGTCAAGTACTTAAGCCCATAACCCGCAAACCAAAACTCCTCCAAAATCGCAAAACACCAAAGGCCGCAAAAACGAACCCAAATGTTCAGTCAACAAAACTAACAAACTAAAACCCTCCCTTAACCCCCTTCCCTCTACCCTACTCTCCTCTCCGACCAGCCAGCCTCAAAAATGGGTATCTTCGAACCCTTCAGAGCAATTGGTTACATCACTACCTCCGTCCCTTTCTCCGTCCAGCGGTTGGGCACTGAGACTTTTGTCACTGTCTCTGTTGGCAAAGCTTGGCAAATTTACAACGTCTGTTTTCTTTTCTTTTCTTTTCCTTTCCTTTCCTTTTCCTTTTTATTATTATCATTATTTCCCTCTTTTATGCAATAAAGTTTCTAACTTTGGGTGTTGTTTTGTGGTTTACAGTGTGCTAAGCTCAACTTGGTCCTTGTTGGTATGCTTCTTTCTTTTCTTTTATCTCTTTATTTATTTAGCTTTTTTTTCTATACTGTAGTTTGCATTTTGTGATTTGGGTTGTGAAATTAAGCTCCTTTGTCAATGTGGGAACTGTTTAATTTTTCACTTATTTGTCTTTCTGTGTGAATTTGTTATGTGCTAGTAAAGCCAACTTCTTTTTTTTTTTGGCTCACATTTTTTTATTGTAGGAAATGATTATTTTATTGTTAGCTTGAGTTTTGGGTATGTGGGTAGCTCTAATAACACAGTAACATTGCCTCGCATTAAGTTAGTTTGTGGGTGTTTGATGAAATTGGGGCTTTCATTATGAGAGGTTGGTAAAAATTTCATTTTTACTTTGGTAATAAAAAATGACATTATTGGCTAGGGATTTTTTTTGCCAATTAGAGTGTTTCGTCTGCTGTTTACATGAGACTGGCGGTAGTGATGGGTAGTATACTAGTTTACTAGTATGTATGTCAAGAAGTGAAGAAGGATGAGAGTAAACGGCAGTCATGCAGTCAGGTTAGTGTGCCCTAGTTTTTTTTGCTTAGCAAGCATTTAACGAGTCGAATAGTTGTTAATCTTAGGTTTCCTCTTAGCGAGCAGTTGAGCACCTTGCTTGCTGTTTGCAGCTGTCGAGTCTGAGTTGATTAGGACTTAAATGTGGATAGTAAATGGGCTTTCTACTACTTCAAGATGGTGGCACAGGACAGTTGTCTGTGGGACTTATATTCGGGTAACAGTGGCTGACGATTTGAATGTTGTGTTTGGAATTTGAGCATGCTCTATGTGGGACTGGGATAACACTATAACAGTAGTGAATTTGGGAACTTTAACTTGAACGCATGTTATTTTTACTGCATTTTACAATTTTTGAAAGATGTAGTTTGTGACTTGTGTCATCTAGTATGTGGAATTTGCTCATATCCTTGCTTTGGTCACTTTGTAGCTTCATCACTATTGCTGTTTGACTAAGATACTATTCTGATGGTTGTGTTGGTTGATATTCCATTTGCCAATTCTAGGTTCTAACACTTTTCTTCAATTTATTTCTAAAGGTCCCCAACTACCCAAAAAAATTCGGGCACTTGCTTCTTATCGTGACTACACTTTTGCTGCCTTTGGGAATAAAATTGCAGTATTTAAGCGAGCACATCAGGTTTGAAAATTAAAACTCTCTCACAATAGCTTATTTTCATGTATCGTCACTGTTCTGTTAGTTTTTCCGATTGCTATGGTGTAAGTAGTTTATATGGCATGACTGGTGTTGGTGGCAATACATTTCTTCCCTAACCTCTTACTTGGAAGAACTCTGTGGTTAACATGTTTATTTGCCGTGATACTTTATGACCAGTAAGCTTTTTGTTTATCTGAAAAGTGGAAAAGTACTGTTATCCTTTCGTGCAGTTTGCTGTGCTCTAAATTTGCGGAGTTATTTCTTTATTTTTTTATTTATTATTATATTTTTTTTGCATTTTAAAAGGTAGCGACTTGGGAAGCTCACAACGCGAAGGTCAATTTACTATACCTATTTGGCGACCACATTATAAGCGTTGATCTTGACGGTAATCTGTTTCTATGGGCATTTAAAGGAATAGAGCAAAATGCACAACCAGTTAGTCACATCGTAGTGGGAGGTGGATTTTCTCCTACTTGCATCATACATCCCGATACCTACTTGAACAAGGTTTTTTATACTTCTATGCAGTTCCAATTTAAATTATTTTTTAATTTCTTTATATGCAAGATATCTTATTTCCCCGATCTTCTTTTATTTGATGTATATTGAAGTTTTGCATTGCTTCATCTGGAAGGCTCGAGGCATCAGCATTTACTGGCCAATTTCTGTCAACTTTTGTAGTTCTGATGATTTTTACTTTTCCAGGTTATCCTTGGAAGCCAGGAAGGCACTTTGCAGCTTTGGAATGTTAACACAAACAAGAAATTGTACGATTTTAAAGGGTGGAACTCACCCATTTCGTGTTGCATTTCATCACCTGCACTGGATGTTATTGCAGTGGGGTGTGCGGATGGGAAGATCCATCTTCATAACATTCGTTATGATGAGGAAATAGTCACGTTTTCGCATACTAACCGGGGTGCGGTGACTGCCTTATCTTTCAGAACAGGTAGGAACTCAGGGTTGCTGAGTATTGTGGGCAGAAGTGTTGGTTTGCATGTAGTTTTACTATATACTTCTAATCAGAGAACCTCTTTCTAATTCCATGAATTTTCTTTTACATTACCATCTCTGACCAACTAGCGGATAATAATTTGAAGGAGTGCTTCAGCACTTCATTTTTGATTTCTTACCATTTTTTACTTATTTGTGGTAGTAATTAGTGGCGTATGCTTTCATGTTGCTCATGTGATCTTCTGATGATCAGTATTTATATTTCTTCTGAAGTTGTCAGTTTTTTTTTTGGACTGTTTTATGGTGATTGGGCTGCTGGTTATTCTTTGGCTTACTTGTTACTGTAATTCTATTGAAGTAGGCGTTACATTTAACAAAGTCAAAAAACAAACATGAGGTTCTTCTTCTTATTTTATTTTTTAAATTTATTTTTCACTGGATGATTTTTAAGTGGTTCACTATAGCTGATGTCTTTAAAGCTGCACTCGTTGACTTCATACCTTTGCCATATAAGTCTTGCAGTAGTTAAACCAATGTCTCACTTAATCAACGCTTTGTTGACCTTCCAATCCTTTTTTATATACTCCTATTACATATGTAATGACAGTCCAGTCTGTTCCTTTGTTATGGTTCTGCCACTTGTTTTAGTTGTATAAATTGTGTGTTGCAGATGGACAGCCTCTTTTAGCATCTGGTGGTACATCAGGGGTGATCAGTATATGGAATCTTGAAAAGAGAAGGCTCCAGTCCGTTATAAAAGAGGCTCATGATGATGCAATTGTTTCACTTCACTTTTTCCCAAATGAACCCGTGCTGATGAGTGCATCTGCAGACAACTCTATAAAAGTATGATTTCTTTGTAGCTTTAAGCCATTTTGTTGCTTTGCTCTGCCAGAAATGTTCCACCAGTGTGACTTCAATATGCAGTGTTTTCGACATGTTTTCTCATAGTCGTTTCCCTCATTTGCTAGATGTGGATTTTTGATACCAGTGACGGTGATCCTCGCCTTTTACGGTTCCGCAATGGTCATAGTGCTCCTCCAAATTGTATAAGGTACCACTGCTATGCCATATGTTGGAGTATACAAATTTTCTTATACTCCTTAGTCTCTTCTGTGATGTTCGGCATTGTTCGCGCCTGGTGTTTCTTCTTATGTAACTGTTACTATTTGCGGTTCAACTTTCTACTTGCGCAAGTCCAAGAAGGATAACAGAACACCGTAATTAATTCTTTCAATGGGTTAATTGCTGCGATAGTATCCTTGTTGTCTGTTGTCTGCTGATAATAAAACTTTACCTAGCTTTCAAGTTTGTTGAGCATATTTAGAATGTACAAGAATAGCAGTTGATGGAGCAGTTTCCTTTAACCTAAAATCATTCTCAAATTTTCTCTGAGAAAATGGGCATATATCATTTCGACTATGAAGCCTCTTCTTT
This sequence comes from Pharnaceum exiguum, assembly GCA_900322385.1. Taxonomy (NCBI): domain Eukaryota; kingdom Viridiplantae; phylum Streptophyta; class Magnoliopsida; order Caryophyllales; family Molluginaceae; genus Pharnaceum; species Pharnaceum exiguum. The sequence goes on from ONZK01000681.1 coordinate 48,236, forward strand.
TGTTTCTATAGGTTTTATGCAAATGGGAGACACATTTTGTCTGCTGGCCAGGACCGTGCTTTCAGGCTTTTCTCTGTCATCCAGGTTAGCTTGCTTCCTTCAATCTGTCGTGTTAGATTTAATTTCCCCTTGCCTTCTTCCTCTTCCATTTAATCTTAGAAATTTGATCAATTGTAAATTTCAGTAGTCACGTAATAGTGTGTCATTCGTTCTTGTCTTGCATGCTTCACTTACATATACTGTCATTCCTTCTCTTTCCTTCCTCTTGAAGTGGATTGTGAGCAGTTCCACGCTGCAGAATGTTTGATGAGCATGTGTGAGAAGAACAAATGTTCACTTGGTGCCTAAATAGTGACTGAAGTAGATTAGATGGTGAAACCTGCAGTGTTTGTCTGTTTGAAAGTGTCTCTGCTTAAGTTGCAACATTGAGATTTGTTCTCAGTGCATGAATTTCAATCACAAGTTCTGAAGGAAATCATGTTTTGAAAGCATTGTCAATATGTACACCAACAGAAGGCATAGTTTTGTTGAGTTCTATGCTTTTTAATACTAATTTTGGCCCATAAAGATCATAATTGTATAACCCCATATAACCTGCAATTCTTTATGCCCTTTAGGTTTCTCTTGTAAGTTATCAGTTATGTGCATTATATGTTTGTGGGCTTAGAAGGTATATGAGTTATGGGTTCTCACAGTCCTGTTTACAAGCTGTGAATGTGAAAAATTTATGCCTGATACTTAGCTCTATAGTGTGATGCCCTTGTGAAATTGACTGTTTACATCATATGTCATGTTCTGAGAAGTGTTCCCTGCATTTCAGCTTTTAGCTCAATCATCTCTTCCACATTTAAGTGGGGTCATTCTTACTATTATTCATTTAGTTTTATTACAGCAGTTTTTTTAGGTGTTATTGGTCCTTTTACTGGTTATCATTCCTCAAATTTTATTTTGTTTTGATTTGTTCTTGTGGTTAGGATCAACAAAGTAGGGAGCTATCACAGCGTCATGTATCCAGAAGAGCAAAGAAACTGAAAGTGAAGGTATTACTCTGCTCCTAGTTATATGGAACTCGTTCATATCACCTAAAAATAATTGCTCAGTCTCAACTTCTGTGCCTTGTTGTCTTCAAACAAATTGTATTTCCTGTTTCCCTTCCGCTTTGTGAGGCACTGGCAGTGAAACAAATTGTGGTATGTACAACTACATACCAAAAGCTCTCTGAAAGTAACCTTGAATGCTTTCCTTGTAACTCTCGGGAACCAAGTATGTAGTCATTTGCATAGCGTTTCCATTGATAAATTCCCCGCCTTATCTTTATTTATTGTGGATCTGTAGTAACTTGGTCTGCCCAATGAAGCTTGCGCTTAAAATGGGCGATTCCCTCTTTGCAATATTTTTTCTCTTAGCCTTTGCCGACTCCGATCAATTTTGGGATCAAGGCTGTGCTGTTGTTATCGTTTTCTACGTTGCTAACTTCGATATGGAATTGAAGACTGTCAGTTCTCTACAAAGAACTAAAGATTAAATCTTTTGTTGATGATGCTGTTTCAAAAGATGTTATTTCTAGATAATTATGTTTTCTAATTATGTGTATTAGGAAACAAGTTGCCATGACAGTCTTAGAAATTGGAAGCTTGTCAAAATGATCATATCTTGAATACTAAGCAGGTCCTCTGTATATTTTCATTTTTTCGACCTTCCAATACAATGTGTGGGTATTTTGTGTGGACTACAGGCTACAGTTTATTGTTCAGTAGGTCACCTGGTGGTGATCTGTGCTGTTGGAGGCTGAGGGTCACATCACACGTGATTTTTATTTTAATTTTTCTGCCTTAATTTTTGGATTCTCTCTCTCAGCCGACTCAAATCTTAATGCTACCTGTCTGGACTGACACTCGGTGTCTATTTTCCTCTTCCCTGGAATGAACTTTATGTGTTGGCACACTGGTCATCACTTGATGGTTGCTTTTCTTTTGGTGATGCTTGATTAGAAGCTTTGCTAATAGATGGTATCTTCAGCTTATTATATATATCATCATGATAACCACAAGTTTTGTTCGTGTCTTACCCCAGGAGGAGGAAATCAAGTTGAAGCCTGTCACTGCCTTTGATTGTGGTATGCCTTCCCTCACTTCTCGTCTCACTTCCATTTTTCTATGGTTTCTCCAAGATCAGCAGCCAATATGAAATCTACCATCATATTTTAAGGTCTTCTGTGGAACTCTCTGAATTTTTAGATGGAGAATAAGAATAGATTGGATTTCTGTAGTTTGTCAGAATCTGAGTTAGTCTTCCGTTTGTCATTGATTTATCTAAAATGTGTCAGAAGTTGTTCATCTAGTAAATAAGTGATAGTCATGCGTATTGTCTCGTTGCGTGAAGTAATCATGAGGAACACAATGATGTATCAACAACCCAGTGTAAACTCACTCTAGTTGTTTCGGGTTCAAGAAGTAAGCAGCTGGAATTTATTGATTAGGAGGGTCTTGTGTTTTTTTTTAGATTTTTAATGCATTAAGTTATTGATAACCTGATAACTTGACTTCCTGTAACATCACTGGAAGTAAGTAGCATTCAGTACGAGAAGTTTAAGTCATGTGTGATACTGATCTGTGTTCTGAAATTGACAATGGTTGGGCACAATTGGTGCAGTCAAATTACCGATTTAGTTTTTTCAGGGAAAAAGAGGTCAAATTTTGGCTTAGAAATTTTAAGAAAATCATACAGTGATTAATTAGATGGCGTGTAGCTGATCTATATATTTTTAGCTTGGCGATTTCTGACTGAAGTTTTGGGGTTGCAATTTCAATCACTGTTGGCTCACTGTGTTCTTTCATATTTGGCTTGGAAACTGGTCTTACTACATCATACTATGTTTTTGTACCATAATAACCGACACTATTTCACTGTCAAATCTCCACTTTTAGCTGAAATTAGGGAGCGTGATTGGTGCAATGTCGTTACGTGCCACATGGACACTTGTCAGGCTTATGTGTGGAGACTCCAAAAGTTTGTCCTTGGTGAGCATATACTCACTCCTTCAGGAGGTGATCAGACTCCAGTGAAGGTATTCTCTCTAACCTATTGCTGAGTTGCGGCCCACTTTTCCCGATTTACATTTAACTTTTAGGACTATTGAAGGGAGACAAAACAAGCTCTGCACTATGTATGTTATCCTGTAGTTTCAAAGCTGGATTTTTGTGTTGCTTTGTGGGGCTTTATTTGTTAATTTATGCTGCTTCTTCTGATGCTGGTGGACGTAACCTCTTGGTCAATTTGCATACATGTTACTTTATATATGGTTCTGTTTTCCATAGTGAAGTGCTAATATGTTTTAGAAACAAAGAAATGGTTGGATGTGTTTAGTCAGTGATCTCGTCTAAATGATAATTTAGGTTTAGTTTTTCATGTTAGCTTTTGACATTTCCTTACCATTTCCTCTCTGTGGTACTGCTTTTTTATTTTCCTGATTTCTACTTGCCAGTCTTTCTGGATCTTTTGGGTCACTTTTTTTTCTCTATGCAGGCCTGCACTATCAGTGCATGTGGAAACTTTGCTTTTTTGGGGACAGCTGGTGGATGGATTGAGAGATTTAACCTGCAATCTGGGCTAAGTCGAGGAAGTTATGTGGATATCTCAGTAAAAAATAACTGTGCACATGATGGAGAAGTTGTTGGAGTTGCTTGTGATTCAACAAATACCCTTATGATAAGTGCTGGATATCATGGTGATATAAAGGTCTCTTCATATTTTGTTGTTATTGTAGCCCCTAGTTATATTTTGAGATGTGAGGCGCATCCAGCCTTTTAATGCTTATAAATTCTCTTGGTGTCCGACGGCTTGTTGTCTTGTGAGCTTTGAGAAGTTGGGCTTTGAACAGATAAAAATAATGTTGAATTTATTCTTCATTTTTCAAAATAAATCGTAGCAAAAGAACGGAACATCCAGTGTGTGATCATTGTTAGGAGTCTCACCTGCCAACAATGAAGTCGGGAGTTTTGACTTTCAACAACCTAAACTTAATGTTTGTGTTGGTTGCTTGGGGGTGATTTTATGGGTCTTATCCCAGTCATTAGCTCTAAGAGCTCAGTGTCCTAATGGGTTAAGAACTGAACATGGGTGATAAAGGCAGGTCTGCAGTCTGGCATGTTATCTGATATAATGAATACGCTTTGCGTCACTAAATTGCTATTACACTGGGATTCTTTTGACTCGTTTTAAGCATTAAGAGTCCAGTCATGATGTGATGGGTCGGTGCAATCCCACATGAACCAGTGGTTTTATGGATCCTTTGTTTCTGTTGTTCATTACAGTTGTAGCTATTATGTGGAATTGCTAAACCATGATATTTTATGCTCAAATCATTCTTGTAAACTCCCGATTTCATTATCCTCTCTTTGAAATCTTCCTTCTCATTCATTTGAGACATTTTCCCCTGCAGTACTAAAGAGTTCTCTTCTGCTATTTTTTTATGATGTGCTATCAGTTACCAGTTGTGGGAGTTATGTCCTTACTCGTTTTGTTAACCACAGGTGTGGGATTTTAGGGGCCGTCAATTAAAATCCAGATGGGAAGTAGGCTCCACATTGGTAAAGACCGTGTACCATAGGACCAATGGTAAAGTATCTGCATTCGTGTATTTGAGAAATCGACTTCAGTTACACTGATTCTTATTACCACCTATCTCAAAATGTTTACTATAATTATTTTTCTTTCACAAATTTCTAGGTCTCTTGGCTACTGTCGCTGATGATTTAGTCATCCGCATATATGATGTTGTGGCACTAAGGATGGTGCGTAAATTTGAAGGCCACACAGATCGTGTTACTGATATGTGTTTCAGTGAGGATGGAAAGTGGCTTTTATCTTCAAGTATGGATGGAACACTTAGGATTTGGGATGTTATCTTGGCTAGACAGATTGATGCTATTGGGGTTGATGTCGCTATCACAGCACTATCTCTGTCTCCCAACATGGATGTTTTAGCAACAACTCACGTTGACCAAAATGGGGTTTACCTATGGTAAGAGAAAATATTCCTGAGAATTTTGAATTCAAGTAATGTTTGTTTTATCTGTTTATTATGTCAAGGAACTTCCTGACAGAAAATTCGTTACTCAAGTTAACAGTGTTACTAAGAGTTTATGATGGATGCAAATAATCCTGTGCCACAGACAGGGTGTTAACTTTTTAATCATTGTTTCTTCTGTGTCAGGGTGAACAAGGTGATGTTTTCTGGCTCATCAAGTGTAGATTCTTATGCCAGTGGCAAAGAGATTGTGCATGTGAATATGCCATCTACTAGTTCTGTTGAGGGTTCTGAAGTTGAGAATGTTGAGGATGGTGATCCCAGTCATGCAAATTCTGAAGAAACTGCTCAAGTTCTGAAGTTTGACCAGAAAATGCCTGATTTGGTTACACTCTCCCTCTTGCCTAAGACTCAGTGGCAAGGCTTGATCAATTTGGATATCATTAAGGTTCTCCTTGGTCCACTTATTTTGTTATGTTTATTATTGCTGTTATCTATAGTTGTCATGTAGTAACTCTTTTGTTCACAATGTGACGACATCTCTATTTTCCTATTTGTAGGAACGGAACAAACCGATTGAGCCTCCTAAGAAGCCTGAAGAAACACCGTTCTTCTTGCCTTCCATCCCGTCTCTTTCAGGAGATATTATGTTCAAAACACACGAGGAGGCCAATGAAGATTCAAGTAAAAGAGATGTTGAACCTTCGTTAAATCATATAACTATGGAGTTGCCTCCATCACCATTTGTTCAAGTGCTGAGATCTGCTGTAGATTCCAAAAATTGTAAGTCTGTCGCTCTATTTGCTAGAAATAAATTTGGCTTGCCCCCCTCCCCTTGCATTAGTTGTATGATTCGTGCAAATGTGGAAAGATATCCTGTATTCGTAGACATGTTTGAATGTGGTAATGCCTACTCTTTCACTGAACTTCCTTTGTCTCTGCCTAGTGAGTAAAAAAGGCTGCCTTTACTTCCCGGCCTTATTATGGCAACCGCTGAGCATTTGAATGTACTGACAGAAA
>ONZK01000681.1:54672-77320 GCA_900322385.1 Pharnaceum exiguum
GGGGGGGGGGGGGGGGGGGGGGGGGAAGCATGGTATCTTACTGTTATCTCATATGCTGTGTTGTCCATTATAGTAGCATTGAGCAACCTTGGGGCAAGATCGCTTGGGGTGTGGGATTCAATCTATTCCAACTTCATACGTAGTCTTTCCCTAGTAACCAAGTCTGGATTAGTTTGAGTTTCTCTCATTCGAAGGATCAAATATCATATTGCTAGTTGGAAATCAAAACCTCTATCCAGAGGAGGGAGCTAGATTTGGTGAAAAGGCACTGTTCTACCCTGCCTATCTGTCTATTTTACGACATCTTTTACCATCAAGAGAGTTTTGCCAGGGAGTTGAAAAATATTGGAGGAGATATTATGTGGGCTAGGTCTTGTTGGGATGTCATTGGGCCAAATGGGAAGAGGTTTTGCTGTCAGAAACAATTGTATCAATCCTCTTTGAGTGATGAATGATGGTCTCGAAACTGATTGGTATGGAAATCTCTGAAGGTAGTCATTAAGGCGCTCGCAGCCACATGGGTTTAATCTGGTAGTCGAAAAAGTTGATTGAAGGGCCTTTTTTACCTTGGAAGTCTTATGAAATGGGCTTATCACTTACAATATATTTAACCAAACATCCCCTTAGTTTCCAGCCAATGGGATGTTGCCTTGCTTGGAGTTGCAACAAACTCTTATTTTGAGCACTCCTTTCCTTCCTCGTCCTTGGCTGGCAGCACTTCTGGTTTCGTATTTGGTATTGTTGATGGTTTGTGGAACCTCCTCCTGTGTTTATTTTATGTACTTTTTTTATATATCTCCAGTCCTTCAATGATTATAGCGTTGGCAGCACCTCTTGATTTGAATGTTTGATTAATAAGTGTAATATAATTTTCCTTCATTTTTGTCTTTTTGCTGCAGTTTCAAGTTTTACTGGTTATATAAAAGGGTTATCTCCTTCATCATTGGATATGGAGCTCCGGATGCTTCAAATTATTGATGACGATGACGATCAGATGATGATCAGCAAGGACAATGAATTGAAATCACTTGAAATGCTCTTGGATTATTTCATCCATGAAGTATCTTGCAGAGACAATTTTGAATTTATACAGGCTGTCATCAGACTGTTTCTCAAGGTCAGTTTAATTTTGTAAGCGAGTGCCCTGCCTGTTGTGTGCTTTTTAATGATATGGAATCCGTTCATAGTTGTTACGGAAAAAGTTAAAGTTATGTGTTTAGCTCCAAGTTGTCTTTTTCCTGTAAACTTAGGACTGAATAAACTTTGGTTCTCAGTTCCTTTGCCCCCCTCTCATGTCATCTTCGAGTCCTGGTTAAGTCAATTGAAATCTGACTACTTTTTACCCATATTCCAAATTATCGGGAGCACAGAAATATTTATGAGATGGTTTCATCGCACGAGACTGGTTTAAGAAGGGGTCATAATTCATAACAGTGGACGCTATGTCTCTCAGACTCTTTGCCGAAAGTATATTGGTCACAGTCTCTTTGAGTATTTCTTTGCCTCTGCTTCCTCCCCAGTCTTCAAAATATTGAATGCATAGGGTTGTAGACTTGTAGTCCCTTAGTATTGATGTCTCGAGATCTTTTCCATGTGTTTGGACTTGATTTATGTCAGAAGCTGATTATATACTTTTGCAGATACATGGAGAATCAGTAAGATGCCAATCACAACTGCAGGAGAGGGCAAAGAAGCTGTTAGAGACTCAGTGTTCGGTTTGGCAGGGTGTGGACAAAATGTTCCAGGGTGCTCGTTGTATGGTTTCTTTCTTGAGCAATTCACAATTTTGAGATGCTGGTAAATGGTCCTTTAACCCTTCTAGAGTTCTAGTTCTTGGCCAATTGTACTGGGAGACTTTCTTTTACTCCCACTCAAACAAATTTTTGCATTATGCCAATAGATTTCTTCCTTGTATTTTTTTGAGATTAAAAAGAAAAGCTGTTAAAGTGAGGAGGAGAGGAGGCAAGAGTCCAAGAGAGGTATGTATAGCTTAGCTAGCTACTAGTTACAGCAAACCAGTCAATAGTTTGGTGTATCATCATGATTTTTCTTTCTGTAACATATGATTGAAAAATCATTCAAATTTATTTGTTGTATCATTCTTTGTTGTCTCTTAGTAAAACGATAAATCATTGCACTCGTTATAGTTGTTAGGGCTGTGCAAAACGGTTAACCGCGCAAACGGTTAACCGCGACCGTTTGCGCGGTTAACCGTTTTTCAGTTAACTAAAAATGATAACCATATCCGAACCGAAAATTTTACGGTTAACCGTTTGCGGTTAACCGATAACCGTTGTTAGATTTTACGAATTAATTTTACAGGAATTCGTTCCCCTTTTGTTTCCAGTCAAGTGTTGTGCAATATGCAAAGTATACCAACATTACAAAGTTTTCCAATCATAATGTTTCAAAAAGTCCAAACACCCAAAATCTAATGTTCCTGTAGCCTTTGTAATCATATTGTTCTCCTGCCAAAAAAATTAGACACTACATTAAATAATGAAAATAGAAAAATATGTGCAATATACTTCAACTTACTAATGATTCATTAACATCAAAACTGAAAATAGAAAAAAGATGCTTAATTATGTAATATAAAAAATGAAAACAGAAAAACTTCAACTGCACCACCGATATACAAAGAGCAAAATGGAAACACCATTATACCTAAATAAAAATGAACAATAGCAAAATATAATTAATAATTTGGAAAACTATATGAAAAATACCTTTTAGTGGGCTGGGCATCGAAGCAGTCCGTAGAAGTTTGCGCCGCGGTAGTGTCTGGCTGAGCTCCGTGATCGTCTAGATCTACAGATCGAGTAGGAGGCGGAAGTCATGGACTGAGTTGTGGCTACGAGTGATCGAGGCTGGAGTTGGTGTCTTGGTGGTGGTGAAGCCGAGAGTGAGAGAGTGTGTGTGGAGTTGATTGTGAGACAGACAGAATGGAGAGAAGGGGTGGACTGGTGGCTGCGTTTTGTTACTTTGTTTTGCTGGGTAATGAAACTGATGGGTACTCCGTATGTAAAAGAAAAAAGCCCAAGTTAGAGAAGCAGTAAAGACTAAAAAAAAATTTGCTAAAAAGTGGGAACGGTTAACCGCGGTTAACCGTGGTCAAGAATTAGGTACCAAAACCGAACCGAAATATTTTCGGTTAATGCGGTTCGGTTAACCGATCTTTCGGTTCGGTACGGTTACGGGTTTTTTCGGTTCGGTTCACGCGGTTTTCGGTTACGGTTTTTTATGCACAGCCCTAATAGTTGTAAGTCAATTGGTAATATGGCTCACCATGAGTCGGCCAACTCCTTCCAGAATCAGGGCTTCGGCGGGACCGCTGTATTGCTCAACATGTTTTAAATTAACTTATCAGGTCAACTAGCACATGACTGTATGGGGGCCTTTTTTTTTTGGACATGTGTTTGAGGTTGTTCATGTTTCATGTACTTGTTTCGGTCGTGTTTGTTATTTATTATTTCTAGAGTAAATGAGAAACATTGTTCATTTGAAAGGGTAAAATTTTTACAAACTTTTTATCAAATATATATAGGCATAAAAACTCGTCTGCACTCCTTTCTTGTTTACAAGTACATTAAATGGGTTTGATCAAAGAAAGGTCACTAATTAAAGTCAGAGGCCTTTTTTTTTAGTTATTACTTACTAGTAATCTTGTTTATGAGGTACATATTTTTTTTTTCATTTCTTATACAAGAGGGGGAAAGAAATGTTTGGAAGACTTGAATGAGTTGCACTCTTTTGTTCCCTATTCTTCTTTTCATTATTTTTTCCTACAAAGAAGCTATTGTGGCAATTATATTTGAATTTGAGATGGAAGTTTTAACCTTCAGTGTTCACTAATCACACTACTGCATTAGTGTAAGAAACTTCTCCTTACTACTATCACATCTAAAACTTGCTTTATTAGAGGATAAACGACTTAGGCTTAGGCTTTGTTCGGCGAAATTAGTTGTTGTGGACTTGGGTAGATGTTAGTGTTTTGGGTAGATCTTAGTGCCGGGTAGAGATTAATTGCCGTTATAGACTTTAGCTATAGACTTTAGCTGTTGTAATAACTCTTGGCCGTTAGATGTTTTTTTTTTTTTTTTTTTGACAAAGGATACAACCCGGGATGCCCCGGAACCTAACTACAACCTAAATGGGGACAACTCCTGTTTTCTGGCCTTGATAGCCGGAATATGAGTTGCCTCCATACTATCACCATTATTATTACAACTTAAAACAAAACTAAACATACAAGTGGTGGGACTGAACGACTTCCTCTTGACGCATGGATTTGTAACTTCTCCTACAGTGGGAGAAGACTTCCTTTTGTGTCCAATGGAGCACCTGCAATCAAAACACTCGTTAATAAAATGATTCCTTTTACGGGAATCCTTGAACCTTCTCACAAGCTTGCGACTCCTTGAAAGGGGGTGTGGAATTGAAAGACGAGAACTGCATGTGCTCAACTTTCTTGCACCGATAGCTTTAGGCTTAGACTGGAAGGAAAAAACGCCTCCTACAGGTGAGAAAACAGAGGAGACCTCCTCCACCACATGGTCAGGTTCCATGCTAAAGTGAGTGTTTGAAGCAACAGAAGAAGCACACTCAGTATCACTCATGTGGTCTGGTTGCTCATCATCTTCATCCAAAAGAGTGTTAGAACTAGCTAAAGAAACGCAACTAGGAGCACTTGGGTAGCCTTGTTGGTCACTTCCATCATCCTTCCGAGAGATATCATCAGAGTTCACCTTCAAACAATGTTCTATACCATTAACTATGGCCCTTACTTTCATAAAGCTTACCTTGTTCGAGTGGAGAAATGTAACTTCCTTGCCATCAGCAAGCATCTCATAGAGATGTGGAGAGATGCAGAGATTAGAGCCCCGCCTGTTTCAGCTACGCCTTTGTTGGCTACAAAACCGATATTTGGGCCTTAGAAGCTAGAGCTCTTCTAAACAAAGCTTTAACATTGGTTTGATCAAAGTCCAAGACTACTGAACAAAGGGTCTCAGCTCTAGTAAAGTCCCCCAACTTAATACAACAAGCAGCAAGATTTAAATTGAGAGCAAATGCTAAATTACGAAAGCATTGTCTATCCTTATCTCCTAATGAAGAGTCACAACATAAAAGCTTAGCAGCTCTCTCATAAACAAGAGAAGCATTCTGGAAGTTACCACTTTGGAACAAAGAATTTCCTACATCCTTAAGGGAACCAACCATAAAGGGAATCTCCTCAGGCCCCTTTAAGCTACCAAGAAGCTCTAGGAGATCCTTATCATTTTTATCCTCTGGAAGATGAAGAAAGGCCATAGCTAACAACAAAGCATCAAAACCCATGATAGATAAACTCACTGTGATAGCAAACAGATCAAACCGAACCAAAAAACAAAGCCCCACCCACAAAAGGAAACCCTCAAAGGCTAACAAGGAAAGAAGAAACACTAGACCAGCCTAATAGGAAGGAGTGGTAACCTAACAGATAAGCTAGAAGCAGATACTAAAGAACTGAAAAACTTACTTTAATGAACCTGAAGAACGAGCCCTAGACACCGATAAGAATAGATCCGGTCAAGATGCAAGGAGCGGCCGTCGGAGGAGAACGGAGACACGACATAGAAGCAGATCTGAGAAAGAGAACGAAAAACACCCACAAACAAACAAAGAGACTAAACTGGTAAACACAACTAATACAGATGGAAAGAGGATGAAAAAAGAAGAAAAACCAGCCAGGAACGACCGGATTCCGACGAGTATCGGGCCGTTCCTGGCCGGTCAAAGGGTGGTCAACTGAGGGAGAGTTGGGTTAACGAGAGGAGAGAGGGGAGAGCATTTTTTATTTTTTGATGGGGTGGGATTGTTGGCTGTTAGATGTAGTATATAATAAATTGTTCGGTGAAAACTATTTAGGTAGTTGATAATTGCATAATTCTGGGTAAAACAAACCTCAATTGCTACCAGGTACCTTCCAAAGCTACCATATGTAGCTTTCTCAAAACACTACTTCTAAAGTTAATCACTACCGAATAGCTAAATAATGACTCAGTGAAAAATTATTAGCTACCAAAAGCTAGTTACACAATTAGGCTTTAGAGCATCAGTGCATGATACATGTATACGTGATTACGGATTACTTAGGAGAGGGAGGTAACTCTCCTTGATCCTTACCGTAAGTTTGTACGTAAGCTGTATTACATAATGGAAAATGATTGAGTGACCTTTCGGGTCAACGACACACAAACTATATCACTCTAAAATTAATAGGATCCCTTTATTAGTTTTAGAGAGATAAAGAACAACGTTACTAGCTACCTGGTATGGACCTAGTGGGTTACTCTGTCACTCCCGATTAGATAACATAGTGTATTTACATATCTTAAAGGAAAGTAATCTTTCAAAGATGAAAAACAGCTGTAAATTAATTTTTGGCGGGATAACGTGGTAACTGCTAATAACGAGAACATACAATAAAGAAAGTTTGGCAATGCAAGTCGCCCAACTATATATTATGCTTAAGCATCATCAGATCATCATTCATTCCACTCTCTCTCCTTCTCTTCTCTTTTTCTGTGTACAAATGCGGTGGCTTGCTTGTCTATGACAGCAGCCAAATCTAAAATCTCGGACCTTTTTTAACCTTTTTGCATGCCATGCAACAATGCAATGCAAATAACAAATATTATCACTACTTCAACATGACATGACACCAAAACAAAGAGACAAACAATACAAATCCAATAAACTCTTTGGGTTTGCAAAGTACCATCATGCATACTATCTTAGATCTCCCTTTTTAAAAGGGGAAGAAAGCTAAGATTTATCTGTAAATAACTAAACTAACCAACAAACAAACAAACATACTTTTTATCCCTTAATTTTTTTATAATTTATTTTTCTTATGATCTGACATTTTCTAGGCTTGATACTTCCCCCCTTCTCTCTGAGGAAGAAACAATTTTCATTGGATCTGATGATGATAATGATGGTGTACAAAATGTACCTTAAAACTCTCTAAAATTATCCCAACCCATATAAATTAGCCACCATTTTCCCCCCTTGAGGTAAATTTTTGATCTTTTCTTACTGTTTGTGTTGCCATTATCATAAAGTTACAGTCTTTGTTTCTGGGTATGTTTTATTTTGCCTTGATTTTATGTGGGGTTGTTTTTATTTTCTTAATTTTTTAAATTTAATTTCTGGGTGTTTACCATTTTGCTTTGATTGGTTACAATTTGCTTATATATTGTTAATGCTAGCTAGCTTTTTGTTGAAGATGATTATTTGTTTTCCTGGTAAGAGTTTTTGTTGCAATGTTGCATGTTGTAGTTGACCTGCCATTTTGATGCCTATAGATTGTCAAAAAGTAAAAGTTTCTTATATGTAGCTGTGGCCCATCTATCTGTTTTCATTTAGGAGTTTTTCTTATATGATGACTAGATATGTTGTTAACACCTTTTCTTTTAGGTTCCATTCACATCTTTTGCTTTGTGCTTTTCGGTTAGCCTTTTTTTTTTCTTTAATTGGGAGTCATAGTAAGGATGTCACTACTAGCTTAACTTAGCTGGTAAAGAATGAGGAACTATGTATTTTTTTTGGTTCCTCTTATAATATGGTGTTTGGCCTAGCTTCCCTCTAAAAGTGCTCCTCCTTTGTTATTTTTCCATATACTCCAATTTTGATGCTTTTGCTTTTGCTTTAGAGGAGTAGGCTTTAGAGGACTTTCAAAATAGCAAGCAAAAGCCCCAATTTTGATGCTTTTGCTTTTGATCATTTTGGAGAGAAATTTACACTTCATTTGGGGATGAATGGATGATGTTGAAGTTGGGAGGAGAAGGAGAATTACCTTGGAGGAGAAGCTAGGCCAAGCACCTTTAGATGTGTTAGGAAGTTGTATGTCAGCCTACACTGTTTTAGTCTTCAATTAATTGCTGTAGAGGCTTAAACCTCCCTGCCACATTCCTTTTGTTAGTCTTTCTCCTCTTTATCTTCAGTAGACTGTAATTATGTAGAAATTTAATTCATACTTGTAAAAATTTAGGAGAATCAAATGTGAGTAGTTGGATTGAGTGTTAGCCTGAGCCTCAGGCTAATGCAACGATTAATCACTTGGCTTAGCTACCTCCATCATGCTCATTTTGTAGTCGATTAATCATTTGGCTTACACGCCTTCAACATGCTCATTTTTTTAATCAGTACAAGTATTGCAAACAGAAGTGGGTACAACAAATAATGACAATCTTCTGTTCCCTGGACAATGGTTATGAAACGGTATTGATCGAAAGTGTTCGATTATCCAGGATTCTCTTGGGCAATATGAGTATTGGTCTTCCAAAAATTGAAAATTGAAACACTTTTCTATTATATGCTAAGTTTACTGTTGCAGATGTTAAACAATTATAAGTAATTTATTCCAAAAAAAAAGAAGAAGTGAGGATAGGTTCTATTATCTGAGGTTTGATTGGAGGGAGACTTACCATGAGCTATTATGGCTGCATTACTTTGAATGTTAGCCTTGGTACTCATGGGCTATAAGAATTACGTTCTAGTTGTTTAAAGTAGCATATCTAGCTGCTAAACAGGTTCAGTTATTGTTTACCTTGATTACGCTAAACAACGGAAACACGTAGAATTATTCAAGATTGTGCTTGTGCGTGTTGTAAATACTTGTTTATTCTTTACTAATGTGCTATAGTAATAACTTAAAATAGAATTTCAGTAGCAACTCTGTTAGTTATAAAAATTCTCGAGGAATTTAAGACACTGGTAGTGTGTGTCCTTAGTTAGGTGTGCCTCTATTATCCGTCCTGCTAACCATTTTAATACCTTTTGTGAAGCTTCTTCTGAAGAAGACAAAGGTCTGACTTGCAGAACATTCATCTAAGGTTCATAATGGGTGGTTGCTATTCAACACCAGCAAGACCCTATAGGAGGCGGAAAAAATACCGGTACCGTTTCACAAAACACCATGGAAGAATCTCCGAGTTTACTGCTGATGGATCCAAGAGCCAAAAGAGTGATGCAGGGAGCCGATTAAGTGGCATGTCTCTTAGCCAGTTTGTCCAAATGGGCATTGGGAATGGAGAAACAGCAGCTTGCCGGAGATCTGAGGTCTCAAACTCCACATTCCATCTCACTCAAGTGCAGTGGCAGTGCAGTCATATTGATGCTAATGGTAAGTTCACAACTTTTTTTCACTGATTTAATTCCCCACAGTCATCGTCTCTAGATAATTCACGTGTTCTCTAGTCTGAAGTGGTTTCAATTTCAAGTTGCTAGCACCTATTTTTCTTAAGTTCTACATTTTGTTAGTTAATTTACACAAGTACACTTGAGAGTATGTCGATCAAATTGGAACCATCCGGTTTACAGCCCTTTGGAAATTTTTAGGCACGTCAGCTAAGTTTTAAGTGTGCGTGCCTCTGATATCTTTATAATTAGATCGCACAGATAAAATGTCATGGCCATATTTTGCTTCCTTTGCATTTATCTTCTTTCTATTGTAGGATAAAGGTTTTTCTTATTTGCGTTATGTTGAAAAACGTTAAAGAAAGATAGCACTAGATGGCATAAAATTGACTTCTGAACTTTTCTTTTGCAGGTGTCTGCCAAGAGGAATGGTTCGATTCAGTTAGTATTATGGACTCTGATTCAGATGAGGATTTCAGCAGTGTTCAAGGAGGTAAAGATTTCTGGCATCATACTTATATTCTTCAGCTTTTCTGTCTTTACCTAACTGATAGTTCCTTTCAATCCCTGAAAAGACATGGCCTCTGAATGAAACTGCCATTGGATATGGGAAGCCAATGCTTTAGACTATATCTGATCGATGCTAGGTGTAACCAGGGAAGGGTAGAAGTAGTATTTGAAAATAAATAAATCAATTAGCATGTTTTCCTTGGGTAAATGACAAATCCCCCACCCTCCCCCCGTAAGTGCTTATTTACCCGTGAAAATGGTAAAAATATATAGGTGAACTAAAAACTTGGTTATCCTAGTGTTTCTGGTTAGATACTGATCTTATGTTATATCCCTCCTCTCCTCTTCATCTGCCTTCCGTAATGGGATGTACAGTTTATTATATTTTATGTACAATTTTGTTACTGAGTCCATGCCAAAGAAGTTGGACTAAAGAATTAATAGACAACTTACCTTTCATAGTTGCCGCCCTATCAGTCACACGAAGCATATTTTGAATAGACTTTTGAGTCACAAGTATTTATTTTTTACCTCCTTTTGTAGCCCTTAAGTTCCTATCAATGAGTTGTAACTTGTAAGCTATATTACATTTGCAGATAATCCAATTGGTAATGTAACAATTGGCTATCCTCTCCAGTACGATCCTGCATCATGCTTCATCGATAATGCTTGTAAATATGGTGAATTCTTGAAACTAGATGGAGGTAATTCCCTGACAGTTTAATTTACTGTTTTTCTTTTCTTGTTCAGGAAAACGTGATGAGCTTCCGTTATTTTCTTTTCTTGGTCAGGAAAACCTGATGAGCCTCACAGCCGGACGAAGAGAATATTAGATCGTTCCTTTGGTAGTTTTAATTACTTAAAGGATGAAAAGCGTCGTTCTGAAGAGAGGACTCAAGACAGTTCTCGAATGCTGAAAGGGGCTCTTCCAAAATTGGTTGCGTCTATGAGTTTCAACGACAAAAGCTTCCTACCAAGTTCAGGACTGCAATACCAAATAAAGAAATCTGCAGTCATTAGGCTTTCTTTCAAGAGGAGATCTTGCGATGGGGAAGAGAGCTGTGAGTGTTAAAGCTCTTTCTTAATGGATTAAACTTTTATAACCTTGGTGTAAGGAGGAGCAGGATTTTCTAGAGTCTTTTGCTTCTTTTTTAAGCCAACATAAGTCACTAGATAATCATGAAGTCACGGTCATATTGTCAGCTAATTAATCGTTTGTGTGGGACTATCCACAGTTCCACACGCTGCTAGAATTCTTTGGGTTTATTGCGGAGCAGGAGCAGAAACCTAAACAGTGGGGGTGAATTTGATGCAGGTGGGTCAAAACAGTTACTTTACCGTCCCAGAGCTGGACTTTTGATACCATGCTCGGAAGGCGAGAAGCTAATGTCAGGACATTGGGCAGATGTTTCACCCTCAAAATTCAATCTACGTGGTGAAAACTTTTTTAGGTATTCTAGTTATTTTCACCTGTACCAGTGGCTTCAGAAATAGCTTTATATTTTTAAAGATACAGGTTCTTATAATAGTCTTATGTGCAGGGATAAGAAGAAATCGCCAGCTTCAGATTTCAGTCCTTACAAACCATTTGGTGTTGATCTTTTTCTGTGCCAGCGGAAGATTAATCACATAGCTCAGCATATCGAACTTCCTTCTTTCAAGATAGATGCCAAAGTTCCACCGCTTCTAGTTGTTAATATTCAGGTATTGTTGTCTATGGCAGTTATCGTTTCTCCTTATTCCTTGACGAATTTTTAGTTTTCGGCCTTCTCCCACACAATTTGTAACTTTGCTTGATATAATTCATATAGATTAAGAATATAAATAGGTGTAATACTTGCAAACCTTGACAATGAATTTTTTTCCCCAATAACTGTTGCTTCTATTCATTGTTTATCTTGATGACTTACTTTCAGACATTGTCTGAGCTGAATGCTGACAGTATATCCTCCGTTGTGACTCTTGTAACAGTTTCCTACTTATCCAGCAGCATTATTCGGTGGTGATAGTGACGGGGAGGGTATGAGCCTTGTTATCTACTTCAAGCTCTCTGAAAACTTTGAGAAGGATATTTCCCCTTATTTCCAGGATTGCTTGAAGGTAATACTGTACAAGGGACAGAAAAAGGCCTAACATCTATGTGTGACTGTCGTGATTTTTGCTCCAATCCTTGAGCACAATAAATTCTCTACTGCTTCTGTGTTTTACATATCCAAGGCTTTAAGTTCTATGCAGCAATGGTTCTGCTGCGTGGTCAAAAAATCAGTTGTTTCTCTTGTTGATGATGAGAAGAATAATTGAATTTCAGTGTCATGTTCCTTTTTCTTTTGTCCTCCCCAGTGAATGTCTTGGAAACTTGACAGAGATTTCTTCAGATGATATTCTTAAACACAGTTTCTGAAAAACAATAGGAAATTCAATGGAAAACTCAGTTGTTTTCTCTGTATTATATTCCCTCCATCCCTGCATCCGCTTCTCCTTTTTAAATGGCCAGTGCAAGCCAAAAAGTGAAGCATTATCCCATAATTGCTCTTCTCATCTGGTAAGGAATTAACCAAATGAGAATGGGGGACCATTGGACATGGATATGAAGCGCATACTTTCCCTTTCATTTCAACAAGCTTGCCAAAAAGGAAATGGAAAGGAGATTTGGGGCAAGAAGATTGAGGGACAGAGGGAGTAGTATGAAACGGTCAAACTAGCATATTGCCATATTCATTTAGTAGAAGAAATAGGTTATGCAGAAAAATGGCCATTCCTTCAATAATCCTTGTAATGAGAAAGCAAGCATGCCAGCTAAAATTCAATTGAATTTTCCTTCTTTGTTTTAATACGTTACAGTTCACTTAACATATTTTGCTTCCATGAAGTTGGGAGGGATGAGGAATTTGAAGCCCTTTCTCAGGGGTACATTGTATGAATCTTGATTCTTGTCAGCTTGTGCATGTTGTGGCTTAATGGTATTTCGATTTTTTTTTTTGGAATGATGATTAATTGCTATTTATCCCCTCTATTTGGACATAAAGTTACGGGACAGCTGTTCTAATGAAATATCTCTATTTGATGTGCGTGTATTGATATTCCCTCATGTGAAATGGCATAAAAATCCACCTTTTGTGATATATTTTATTGATGAAACTGTCCTTTGATACATGTATCAGCTGGTTATAATCTTACTCACCTTTCTTTCCGCGACAGAGATTGATTGATGATGAAATGGAGAAGGTGAAAGGATTTACAAAGGAGTCTTTGGTTCCTTATCGAGATAGACTGAAAATAATTGCAGGTCTAGTCAATCCTGAAGATCTTTCCTTGAGTTCTACAGAGAGAAAGCTTGTGCAGTCTTACAACGAGAAGCCAGTTCTCTCGCGTCCTCAGCACAACTTCTACAAGGTTTTTATTTGTCTTACTCAAGTTGTCAGCTTTAGGATATAATTATAGTAGAAAATAGTCTCATAAACGTATATTAGACCATGCATCTGTATGAGTCTCACCTAAGAAGAAGTTTAATAGTCAGTTAGCCAATTGAGAGTTTTAGTATCATCAATCAAGTTTGAATCTTTGAGATCCTTCGGACTATAGAAAGAAAAATGAGAACAAAGGGGTCCTGTCTGGTGCAGCTAGTTTGGGTCCTTTTATTCAGACTTCAGAGGGATGCTCTACAGGGTAATGGTTAATTGCTCAACCTCCATGATAGACAGTGAAGATCATAATATCATATCGTGAGATGTTTTTTGTTTCGTTATAAAAAAAAGACAAAAAGTTGTCAGATAGAGTACAGGTTCTTTCAATTGTCTCTACATATAATGAATAACTCTCATAAGGTATTTGTAACTGGCTCTGATCCTTATCACCATATTCACCAGTCTAGGATCTTGGAGGAGCAAAAATACAATTTTTTAGATCATTTCATCTCAGTTTCTCCTAGTAGTTGTTACTACAGTGTCAAACTTCTTTTAGTGATTGACTAGCTGTGCCAGGAATTTTTTTGCATTTAACAATGTCATGGGACAGGTGTTTCCCACATCATATATATCAGCACAAACCCTTCCTATATGTCGAATCAGTGAGAAAACTTTCTTGTATTCAATAATTTCCCAAGACCACTTTGTTTATTTGAAGATAAAGGTCTTCCGTTATCCTTCTGTCATCACCATTATCAGCTCAAGTCTCAAGACGTCAAGGAGAAATGCTATGTGGCATTTTGGAACTGGGGTAATGCTGATAGATGTTGATGGATGTTGAGATAGTGGCATTTTGAATGTTTTACAATGGAGAGCTTATAGTATTTTTTGTTGACAGATCAGTTGAATGGATGTAGTCCTACTCTAGCCTACATGGTCTGTGCCCAGCACTGAACCAGTAGATATACCCCGAAGTGCTTCTAGATCTGATTTTGCTCCTTACTAAGTGAAAACCTTTTAGTAGTTCACTGATCACATGTAAATTTAAGAGATTCCTCTGTGAGAGTTTTGTTAATGGGTTACTTCTTCCATTATGCTTTATTTATTTGTATTGAACTACAGCCAACTTCCGTAGGATGCTTCAGAGTATAACAGTTAATGTCTTGCTTATCCACTTTTCTCTCAGGGTGAGAATTACTTTGAAATAGACTTGGATGTCCATCGCTTCAGTTATATATCGAGGAAAGGACTTGAATCTTTTCGAGAAAGGTTGAAAAATGGAACTATTGACCTTGGTTTGACCATCCAGGTATTATTCTGAACCAGATTATTGATCAACTAACTCATTATCTTCCAGCATATTCTATGGTGCTGCTATTTTTTGTCTCATATATTTGGTCTTCACATAATTTTTGAGTATATGTGTGTTAGTGAATCTCTTCCCATAGATTCTCCAAGTTAATGCATCATGTAAGCAACATATTTAGAGTGTGTTCAGATGTTCAATTTGTGTTCTAATATATATACTTGGAGTAAGACCTTCATGAGTGATAATAGGTTTGTTGATTTGCTTATAAGTCAAGTTTGGCTCTGAATCTGGTTTGAATATGCAACATGGATGCCTGCTGGAGTGAAGCTCCGCATGGGGGATGCAAGAATGTATTCACAAATCACAAGTTAATGTTGTGCACCAAACTATCCCAAATGCCAAAACCCCAGATGATTTTCCACCTCTCCGCCCCTCCCCCTTTTTTTCCCTTAGGAAGTGCGTTGACATTTTGGCATTATCAAAACTGAGACATTATCTTCACCTTCAAAAAATAAAATAAAAAATGAACCACTTCTACCTGACTCCAAACTGAGTGCTTGTTGTTCAAAACATCAAAGGCACCACAAGAAGAGATGTTCCTTTGTCCAATGGAATCATAGAAGGCACCGATTCTTTATCCCCATGAATATGTTATGGAGACTGACTTTCTATAATTTGTTACACCCGGTGTAGCAAAGACTTGTTGCCAATACTGGTACCTTTGTACTAGACTTCTCTCAGGCCTTAGCAGATGCTCTTAACATCCTGGAACGTTCGTGCATTACCTGTTCATCTGTTTTTGGCTCTATAAATTAGTTGCTGTCATTGTTAAGTCACTAGTGTCAGCTTATACTCCGGATTATGCAGAAGTAAAATGAGGAGATGTACCTTATAATTAATGCCTGAAAATGATTCAGGAGTCGTAGCACCATGTTCTGCGCAATTTGCATCCTGAGTACAATATGTTACGTTGGTCATTGAATCCTTTCAATTTCAGCTATATGTCTCTCACTCTCATTTACTGTAAAACAGGCACAAAAGCCAGAAGAGCTGCCTGAGCAAATGCTGTGTTGTGTAAGATTGAACAAGATTGACTTTGTCGATCATGGCCAGATACCCACATTAATGGTCGACTAGTGAATCAAGGAAACCATATATATTCATGTATGATATAGGCATATAGCACACCAAATTGCGTATATGCTCATTTTCTAGCAAATGAAACAGAATTCTTTTTGCATATATAGTAAATTTATCCTTGTATATATTATATAAATGTAACTTCTGATTTTGTCCAAGCAAAGGAAGACCAAGTGAATCTCGTGATAAATCTTCATGGCATCCTTGCTTTATTTGAAGCATTACCAATAATGAAGCATTAAGAGTTGTAACATAATTCTAACCAAGATAGAAGATACCATATCTAGTTTGCGACTAGCGAGAAATTACGCAACTCGACTGCCCTCAAAGAAAGTGCCTATAGTTAGGTCCTGTTTGGGTAATAAGCAGATAATAGAAATAGATAGCAGTTAGCAGATTGATGTGAGAGGCAAGATGACAAAATTAGTAAATAGCGGATTCAATAGCAGATTGATGTGAGACAGATAAAGACAAAATATGCTAAAAGAGCAGATAGCAGATTGATACCCAAACAGGGCCTTAAACTGTCCTAGTGATAAGGGCTTCGGCCCCCCTTGCACATCAACAACGAAAAAACTGTTCTAGTGATGATCTGTAATATAATGTAATGTATTCTTCGGATTTCTTCCAATTAAAATAAAATAAAAGTAATGTCTTTCAATGCTTCCCGGATTAAAGTAGTTCCCATGGCCAAGGAATTAGCCTCATTTAATTGTACAAATTTTCTACGTTTGAATACAGTGACGCTAGCTAGATAAGATATAGTTTAATTTTCCTCAGTATAAACGTATAGTACGTTATTAATCATCCTTTTCGAACAATTGTTGAGTTCAGTTGGTAAAATGGTCATCAGTTAGTCTGTACTAGATCACCTTCAGGCTTCAGCCTATCTTAGTTCTTCTGAGTACTGGAAGTCATAGTCACATTTCAAAAAAGAACAATTTTTTGGGGACAGCGACCTAATCATGGACCCTAATATAACCGCATAACACCTTGATGTATGAGTGTGAAAAAGAGGAATGCAAATGAACTCCCATTGGTATAAAAAGGAAAGCAATACTGCAATAATGAACATATAGGGATTTATAGAGAGATACAGAACACTGATAAACATGTCCCTGATCATAAAAACAGAAAAATCTATGCCATTTCAGTTTCAGATGAAGGCGGCCTTTTACAACGTTCGGCCTTGGTGCAACCTCTGTGGTAAGGTCCTGCAGGAGGACCAAGTCGATCAGCATTTCCAGATAACAAACTGTAGGAGGAAATTCTAGCAGCCTGATCAGTAAATGTTCTGGGTGTTGAATCCTTTTGAACATTCTCTATTTCAGTATCTGATGATGGCGACCTATCACAACCTTCGGCCTTGGTGCAACCTCTGTTGTAGGGTCCTGCAGGAGGACCAAAGTAAGCCTCAGTTCCATAATTGAGTGTTAAGAGTATCATACTGATCACCAGAAGGCTCAATATCCATGACTTCATTATGGCCATTGTTCAATCAAAAATAGCAAGGTGTGTCTTCTTACAATAATTTGAAGGAATAAATGGAGATTACTTAAGAACTTGATACACTGCTTGATATGAACTTCTATTTATAAGGCGACTTCTATTACATACTTACTGTGGTGGAAGTCTAGGATACGCGGGTAATTAATCCACCGATTGAATGACGCTAAACATAATGAACCAATTAATGGGTTTTGAAGGATTATGCACTGATGACCCATATCAATATGCTAGTAAGACGGATACATGCATCACAGAGAAGTTCAAAGGGCTTTACTAAGAGGGATGCCTCTACAGCTGTACAGAGAAGTTCAAAGGACTTTCCTAGCTAATTAATTAGTACCCCCTATTCAGATGAAAAAATAAAAGAAAAGAGAGGGGTCGTCATTCAATATCTAGCCAAGATAAACATGATTTTAATTTGTGTTAATACACGTACCAGAGAGGAGCTAGGGAGAAGTGGGGGCTTGAACTTAACTATTTGAACAATCTTTTCTCCAATTCAGTGGTTTTTCGGACAAACCTTAACTATTTGAACCAGAAAAAGACCCTCATGGTAAGGGTAAGGTCGCAAGCGCCAAGGAGCATGTTCTCCCTCAGATTTATAGGAAATTGCGTTAACTTCAATTTGGTCTATATACCATCTAGTCCTAACGAACTTGCATGTTGATTACTAGATCTTTTAGGTATTATTGTGCCAAGAGGTGGCCACCGAACTTGCATTACGACTAAAAAGACAAAATCATCGGAAAAATCTATTGCAACTGAAAGTTGTATCTCCAACTTCCAACCTTTATTTTGACAAAGAAGAACATCCATTAATTACATTTAAAAGCAGGAAGGTGTTCGGAATGGTGGTGTTCCATCCATTAGTACATTTAAAAGCAATTAAACGTCCTAAGAATTGATCATACGATTCTGTATAATAATTAGCATACATCAAGCCAGAGAAAGCCTAGTTGTTCATTTTGAGTGTGGAAACGAAGATGAATATCCCTTTAGCTGTACCACTGGTATTGAGAAAATTGAAGAAATCCCTCAAGGTAATTCCCCTGTAAGCCTCTGGATGATGATCATCCACCAGTTCGTTTGTGGGCTCTACAAATTACAAGTAATATTGTAGTACACCAAACTATCAAATCCCCAGATGTTCAATCATCCCCCTCCACCCTCTTTTTTGGCCTAAGTGCATTGACCTTTAATTAGGCATCATCAAAACGTTATCTTCGCCTTCAAAAAAGAAAAAGAACCACTTCTACCTCCCCTCCAGACTGAGTAGTTTTAGTCCAAATAATGACAGGCAGTTCCCACCAGAGGATATGTTCCTATGTGCAATGAATATGTTACACCCGGTGTATAAAAGACTTATTGCACAGAAACTAGTAGTTCCATTTTTTTTTTGTCAGAATGGTTTGTTCATCTGTTGCACCTTTGTGCTAGACTTCTCTCAGGCCTTAGCAGACGCTCTTAACATCCTAGAACATTCACACATTATCCTATTCATCTGTCTTGGCTTAATGACTTAGTTGTTGCCATTGTTAAGACAAGTGTCAGCTCATATTCCGGCATTCTACAAGTCTACAACATTAAAATGAGGAGATGGACCTTATAACTCCTGAAAATGATTCAGGAGTCGTAGCACCACCTGTGCAATTTGCATCTTGAGCGCAATATGTTGGTCATTTAAGCCTTTAAGTTTCAGCTATTTTAGATTAAATGACAATTCACATGTCTGTCACTCTCATTAACTGTAAAACGGGCACAAAAGCCAGAAGAGCTGCCTGAGCAAATGCTGTGTTGTGTAAGATTAAACAAGATTGACTTGATATGTAAATAAGATGAATCTGCAAACAAATTCCCATTCGTATAAAAACAAAAGCAATTCAACAATAACGAACAAAAAGGAATTCATAAAACAAATTCTCTTGGTCATTTATTAAGAGATAAAGAGCACTCATACACACGTCCCCTGATGATAATAACCGAAAAATCTACGCCATTTGAGTTTCAGATGATGGAGGCCTTTTACAACGTTCGGCCTTGGTGCAACCTCTATGGTAGGGTCCTGCAGGAGGACCAAGTTGATCAGCATTTCCAGATAACAAACTGTTGGTGGAAACTCTAGCCGGTCCAGAAAATGTGTTGGGCGTTGCATCCTCGTGAACAGTTTCTATTTCAGTTTCAGATGATGGCGGCCTTTTACAACGTTCAGCCTTGGTGCAACCTCTGTGGTAAGGTCCTGCAGGAGGACCCAGCTGAGCCTCAGTTCCATAGTTGAGTGTTGAGAGTATCACACTGATCACCAGAAGGGTCAACATCCATGATTTCATGGCCATTGTTCAAACAGCAAAAAAGTATGTCTTCTTTGAATAAGTCGGGAGGAAGAAATGGAGAATTGGAGATTACTGATGAACTTGATACTTTGTGATTGATATGAACTTGTTATTTATAGGTAACGTAGGGGGTTCTTCATATTACATACTTTGGTGGAAGTCTAGGATACATACGCGGGTAATCCAAAGATTGAATGAAGCTAAACACAATGAACCAATTAATGGGAATTGAAGGATTATGCATTGACCCATATGTGATATGTTAGTAAGAGGGATACATGCATCTACAGAGAAGTTCAAAGGACTTCCCTAGCAATGAAAGGCTCTTACTAAGCAAATAGGGGAGAGGTATTCACCAATTAATTAGTACCCCTTATTTAGGTAAAAAAGAAAAGTCAAGAGAGGGGTCGTCATTGGATATCCAACCAAGATGCACATGATTTTAATTTGTGTTAATACTTAATGCACGCACGAGGGAGAGCAAATATTCGGTACTACGGAGTATCTCACATGCATGTTTAAGTTGTGGACTTGTGGGTGGAGGAGCTAGGGAGAAGGGGGCTTGAACTGTATGCTTAGAGTTCATACAGTTCCTCCGTTTCCAAAAGAATAATGTTACACAATGTTTACAGTTCACTTAATTGAGTTATCATTGTTAGAAATGTAAAATACAACAATCTTTATCTCCAGTGTTCAGTGGTTCTTCGGACAAACGTTAACTATTTGAACCAGAAAAGCCTTGGGCAAGGTTGTTAGGTCCAAGGGGTATGTGTTCTCACTCAGATTTATAATCCTGACGAACTTACATGTTGATTATTACATTTAGATCTTTTGGGTATTATTCCAATAGGTGGCCACCGAAACTTGCACTACGAATAAAAAGAAAATTCGATCATCGGAAAAATCTATTGCAACTGAAAGTTGTAGCTCAAACTTCCAACCTCGGGAGTAGCTTTCTCATTAATCCATCCTCTGCAATCAGCATACATCAAGCCAGTGAAAGCCTATTTGTTAGTTCATTTTGAGTGTGGAAACGAGGCTGAATATCCCTTTACCAGGACTATTGGTACCGAGAAAATTGAACAAAACCTTGAAGGTACTTCCCTTGTAAGCCTCTGGATGATGATCATCCACCAGTTCCTTTGCGGGCTCTGCCAATTACAAGTTATTGTAGTACACCAAACTATCCCAAACCCCGAAATGATCCTCCTCCCTGCTCCGGTGCTCCCTCAAAACATTATCTCCACCTTCAAAAACGAAAAAAATCACTTCGACATCCCCTGCAGACTGAGTTTTTTTTGTCCAAA
This sequence comes from Pharnaceum exiguum, assembly GCA_900322385.1. Classification (NCBI taxonomy): domain Eukaryota; kingdom Viridiplantae; phylum Streptophyta; class Magnoliopsida; order Caryophyllales; family Molluginaceae; genus Pharnaceum; species Pharnaceum exiguum. Next base: position 75,365 of record ONZK01000681.1, read on the forward strand.
TCATCAAAGGCAGTTCCCACCAGAGGATATGTTCCTTTGTGCAATGAATATGTTACACCCGGTGTGTAAAAGACTTATTGCAATCAAACTAGTAGTTCGTTCCTTTTTTCTTTTTGTCAGAATGGTTTGTTCAACTGTTGCACCTTTGTGCTAGAGTTCTGTCAGGCCTTGGCAGACGCTATTAACATCCTGGAACGTTCGCGATTATCCTGTTCATCGGTCTTGGCCTTATAACTTACTTGTTGCCATTGTCAGCTCATATTCTGGCATTCTGCAAAACTAAAATGAGGAGATGGACCTTTTAACTCCTGAAAATGATTCAGGAGTCGTAGCACCATGTGTGCAATTTGCATCTTGAGTGCAGTATGTTGGTCATTGAAGCCTTTCAGTTTCACCTATCTTAGGTTAAATGACATTCACATGTCTGTCACTCTGATTTACTGTAAAACAGGCACAAAAGCCAGATGAGCTTCCTGAGAAAATGCTGTGTTGTGTAAGATTAAACAAGATTGACTAGATGTGTAAATAAGAGGAATCTGCAAATGAACTCCCATTGGTATAAAAGAGAAAAGCAATGAACACAAAAGGATTTGTAATTTGTAAAACAATTTCTCTTGGTCATTTATAGAGAGATAAAGAACACCGATACAAACGTCCCCTGATCATGATAACAGAAAAATCTACGCCATTTTAGTTTCAGATGATGGTGGCCTTTTACAACGCTCAGCCTTGGTGCAACCTCTGTGGTAAGGTCCTGCAGGAGGGCCAAGTTGATCAGCATTTCCGGATGACAAACTGTCCGAGGAAACTCTAGCCTGATCAGTAACTGTGTTGGGTGTTGCACCCTCTTGAACAATCCCTATTTCAGTTTCAGATGATGGCGGCCTTTTACAACGTTCGGCCTTGGTGCAACCTCTGTGATAGGGTCCTGCAGGAGGACCAAGCTGAGCCTCAGTTCCATAGTTGAGTGTTGAGAGTATCATACTGATCATCAGAAGGCTCAACATCCATGACTTCATGGCCATTTTTCAAACAAGTAAGGTATAAATGTCTTCTTAGGATAAGTTGGGAGGAAGAAGTGGAGATTACTGATGAACTTGATACTTTCTGCTTGATATAAACTTGTTATTTATAGGTAGTGAGTTCTTCAGATTACATATATTGTGAAGGAAGTCTACGATTCGCGGTAATCCACAGATTGAATGGCATTGAATTATGATGCATTGACCCATATCAATATGGTAGTAAGGGATGCATCTACAGAGAAGTCCAAAAGACTTCAGTAAGAGGGATGCATAAACAGAGAGTTCAAAGGGTTTCCTAGACAATGAAGGGCTATAGTAAGCAAACACTCGTATAGGGGAAAGAGGTATGCACTAATTACTACTACTACTACGTATTTACTAATTAGATGAAAAAGAAACAGAAAAGAGAGGGATCGTCATTCGTCAGTTTACTCAGCTAACCAAGAGTCCAAGATGCATATGATATTGTGTTACACTTACGCCCCAGGCCGTTAGTTGGCCTTCAAAAAGTAGCATATCATATGTGTAACTGGTGGGTGGAGGAAAAAGGAAGAAGGGGCCTTGATTTTTTTTTTTTTTTTGGTGTGAAGAAGGGGCCTTGAATTTCATGCTCAGATACTCAAGAGTTGATACAGTTCATCCGTTTCCAAAAGAGTATTGTTGGACTTCACTTAATTGAGTTATTATCATTGTTTGTGAAATATTAATCAAGTACAACAATCTTATCTGCAGGTCAGTGATTCTTAGGACAAACCTAAACTGTTTGAACCAGGGGGGAAAAAAAAAACCCTTGGCTAAGGGCAAGTTTATCCCTATAAATGTCTTACAACTATATACAGATTTCTATGCATGCCATATCAGCTTATACCCCATTTGCAACTCTATTTTCACTCCCACATTATCCCTACAACTTTGATACAACTTTCCAAAT
>ONZK01000681.1:108072-121784 GCA_900322385.1 Pharnaceum exiguum
CCCCCCCCCCCCCCCTCGTGTTAATTAATAGTTAGTGGCAGGAACAAGTTCCCTATTTAGTTTCCAATTTATTTTTGCGTCAATCAATGTTTATTATCGTTTTTTTTGTTTACTAATCTATTAAAGGATTATAATTGTCCTTTAATTTGTATTAGCACATAAAGAGCTATACACTTTTTCTGTGGGATCGACCCCTACTTATCATATCTACTTAGTTAGTTTTAGGGATTAATTTGAGATGTCAGGACAACGCATCATATTCACTTGTAGGGATGCGTCGACAACAAAATGCAATTAAAAGGACAATCGTAGTCCGTTAAGGGCTCTTTGATACTCCGTAGTATGTACTTATTATGAAAATGCACTAGCAAATCATGAACGATAAAGATTGAAGTGATAGACAAATTAACACACAATTGCGGGACATCAAAGCTTGACAATCCCCCATGACTAGACCTGCAAATCGGGTTAGTCGGCCGAATTTCGGGTTTGGTCATTTCGTGTTCAACATTTTCTGGTTGTTACAGCTTTGGGTCGGGTTTGACCAAATGGGGTTGTACATTTTATTTTGTTCGATATTATTTTATTAAATGAAAATTTATTTTCCCTTTTAAAACTAATTATTGTTTTATTATATTTGCAATAAATTGAAATGATGAAGTGTACATTCATGAATATTTTTTTAGATAAACAAGCCATTTCAATATGTTCGGGTTCAACCCATATTTTACCGCTTTTTTGGGTTCGGTTAATTTCTGCTTCATGTCAAGCTTTTGTGGTCGTAATAATCCACTTTGTTTGGGTCAGGTTAGTTTCGGTTCACTGCGTGATTAAAAAAAGGGTCTACCCAGGGCCTATCAAACCCTATTTGGCTCTAGTAGAGGCTAATTATATCATACAACCGGGTGTGACAAATTATACCGTACACCTGAGATGTACCACTTACCACTCAAGTGTCAAATTTTACTATTGTAATATATAAATAAAGTAAAAAAATTTTATGAACCCGTTTCATATATGAGACTGTGTATTAATGACCTCTCGGCTACACAATAATGAACCCTCTCACCCAATCTCATATCATGAAACAGATTCACCAAATTTTTCTCATAAAAAAATATATAATTGAAAAAAACACATATTTCACTAAATCTCCTCAAAGATTCACTAATGGATTTGGTAGCGTCGCTAATTGCAAATTTACTTTTTAATAGAATTAGTGATGGTGGAAATGAATTAGGCAAAGTAGAAGTGCATATGTTAAAATGAGTATCTTTTGTATTTTCCATGGAAGTAAGGTAAAAAGAAACCTTGAGTGTATGATATAACTTCTCATCGGTGTATCTAGCACCGCACAACCTTTCTTTGGATTAAGTGGTAAATAAGTATTGGGTTCTCAATCTTTGTTTAATACTCCGTAGGAATTAGGACTAATATAAAAGAAACTATATGATGTACCTAGCACACCGCCAGGTCCGCCACACCGTAAATTCTCCAGTAGATCAAAAATGAAGATGGCCACAAATCGCTAAGAGAGAATTAAAGAATAAGTATAATTACAGTACAATTTACATCGTAGTTACAACTTACAAGTATGGTTGTGTTCAGTGTTATGGTGAATCTCAAAGATGACAGCCCACAATGAACCGTGGCCAATAACATACAAACCCTTTCCTATTATAAAAACACGCGCACACAAAACACACACCTCGACTAATAAGAAAATGGCAAAGGTTAGGCCTACAACATCAGTAGACTAATCAAAATTTCTAAACAGCTGAACAATTAACAGTACTCAGCTCCTCTTTTCTTCGTCTCCACTTCCTTGCCGTCGTCTTTTCAAAATATGAATGTATACTTCTATGGACAAAGAATATGCACATTATTAACACGCTACAAAAGAATCAGGGTATATTCATAAAAAGAATGGCCAAATATTGAAGAACTTTCAATCTTTTAGCTTTTAGTCGCTTCTCATTGCTCCTCTTTCATACGAAGGGTAGCTACTGGTAATTGATCGTTGTTTCCAAAATTCATCTGATGACCAACAGAGTCCTGTAGTCTCAACTGGTTTGTCCCATTATTATTATTATTATTATTATTATTATTATTATTATTATTAGCATTGGTATTCATGTTGCTGCTTCCTCTAGCTGCTGGTACGTCATGATTATGCTTCCCTTCATACGTGGTAACGACCGCCTTGTAGTCAGTGGAAGCCCGTTCTACATGCTTCCGCACTTTGCATCCTACAGTTGTACACTTGTAGTAGCTCCTGCATTGGACAATTTACCCAGCAAGATAAAGAAGCAAGCTATAACAACTCTCTTTCAGAAGCAATCAATTTTAAATTGTACATGAATATCATCAAAAAGATAGGTACGTATACTGTTTGTTCGCAACTGGGGTGATTAACTTGGACGAAACCTATTCATATGGATTGAATTAGAAGAATGCTGATAATTGCTGATAAAACTTCTACTGAACATAACAAATCTTCAAATTAAATAATTAAACTTATGAATTTATTCGGATGCTAGCTAACATTGTGATGCCTCTTAACAAACGGTTTCTATAGAGAAGTAAGCTCTACTCCTATAAAGTAACAAAATTGAATTATCGCAGAAATGCAACTATTGAGAGGCTCATGGACAGAATGAATAAACCAATATTCACCTTGGGTTGGGATTTCCTTTGACAACTTTCTGTCCATACTTGCGCCATCTGTAGCCATCGTCCAAGAGATCAACATCACTTCTCGTCTGAACAACAATTTTTGGTTCAGTCATAGTCCTGTGTGTATAAGGCACATCAGACGGCCCTGCTCCAGCATTTCTGCGTACACAAATAGCTTCAAAGATCACAATTTTGGTTGATTTCAGCTTAAAAGCTAGATTTTGGTCTTAGACAAAACTATTTTCCCCTTCTGGTTTCCAAAAAAATTGAAGACAGAAAGCATTTCTTCGTTGGCAAAGAGCAGCATAATTTTTATTCCCGGAAAAGTTCTTATCATAATACCATAGGTAGCTTACTTATGTAATTTCAGTAATTATGTTAGACAAATAGTATTTGTTTCTTGAATAATGTACTTGCCTTCTCTTAGCATTAGGCTCCTCTCCATCTTCATCCTCCTCAAGGTGCTGATTTTCACCCGATTCTTCGCTGTCACTCGGACCTTGTAACTGCATAGACGTTGCTTCATGATCTCTTATACCAAGACCACCTGGCCACTGGAAACTCTGAGAGCCTTGATCACCTAGACCAAAGACATCCTTTCCTCTCCTCCCATTTTGAGGACGCTCGTGGTTATGCAGACCCTTGTAAATAATCTCGGTTATATGTCCATCAAAGGACCTCTCTACCTTCTTCTTGACAGGGCAACTAGGATTAGTACAGCGGTAGTAACTTCTAGGATACTCACTCCCTTTGACTTGCTTTTGGCCATATTTTCTCCAATTAAAGCCGTCATCAGCAGGCTTATCAACCGCTGCAGGAAAGGTTGGGGGTCTTCTATCGGGGTGAGGAGCATTAGAAGGTTCTAGAAGGTGGGCAGCATGATTGTTGAAAGTCAACGGATAATTCATTGTTGAGGAAAGATGTGGTGGGTTTGTTGAAGATGGATGGAAGTCAGCTTGGATTGATATATTTGCTTGTGAAAGTGCTCCTTGAGCAGCTGCTTGAACCAAGGTTTGTTGGCAAGACATACCAAATTGGGTCTGCACGATTAGAATTTGATTAGCATTGTTCCTCCAAAAAAAAACCACAAAAAAAATTGACTAGGCATTCATTTACCATATATCTTAGTTTCAAACATAATAAAAATGGAACAATGAAGAAAGTGATTATGGTACGTCGACCATAAACCAATCATTTCTGCGGATGTAAAACACTTTTACGAAGATTGATCAAAAATGCAGGGTAGACCATACCATAGCTGAAAGCACATCAACATATTGGAGAATTATAGTCCAAACTTATGGTAAACTGGTTCCGATCTTTCCATCAAAAAAACAACTCAATCTTTGCATTACACATATAAGTTTTGATTAGACTTAGAGAAAAACAATTATCATCAATTTCTGTACTCTACTTTTGCAACATTATGTCAACCCATTAAGCATGGTTGACCCATCTTGCACGAACAAGTCATCTCATGCAGTAACTATGGACGTTATGCTATGTTACATTGTAACACATTACACATGAACAAAGATTGTGAACATCATATTAGCAAAAAAAATGATGATTACCAGAGTTGGAGAAAACAAGGATGGGGAGTTAAGGAAAGCTGAGGGGCTAAACCCTGAAGGGACAGCAAAAACAGGTGAAATGGGTACCGGTACCACTAGATTGCCTGGCCTGTTGTGCCTAAACCCGGATGATCCATCAACACAACCGCCAGCACCATTGTGTTCTCTTCTCTCATCTACAGGAGGTGAAGGAGAGGACATTGCCCCATTCAGTAGGTCGGAGAAAGAGCGAAAATCGGCGTGTTCAGCAAAGTTATCAGAGAAGAAGTTGGAAGCCATTGCCATGGCACCTGGGCTTGGACTTGCTACAGTTAACAGAGACTCTTGTGCTGATGGTTTTGGTGGGATTGTTATTGTTGGACGTTGTTGTTGTTGTTGTTGTTGTTGTTGATGATGATGGTGATGATTAGTAGTATTGTTGTTGTTATTATTATTGTTATTGTGGTTTGGAAATTTGTAGTCACCCATATAATCCTACACAGGTACTTCCAAGTTTCAGCTTTTTGTTATGGGAATCAGAAGGAAATCTTGGCCTGAGATTATGTGATGATTGACTTTAGATTACGGGTTCTTTATTATTGGTTGGGAGTTTGTGCAGATGTGGAGACACTAAACTGGAAGGAGAAGAAAGTGGTGGGCTGGGTCATATTTATAGCTTGCTTTAGATGTTGGGACATGATAAGTATGAAATGTTTGATTGTTTAGCTTTTCTGTTTTTATAAGAGGTCACTAGCCTCACTGCTAACTGGCAGAACAATCGGGGAAAAAATACTCAGCAAATCTTTGATACACTGGCGTACACCCGAATTTATAACTAATAATTCAAGGAGTGATTACACTACATTAAAAATGTGACTAGTATTATTAGTTAAAATATTTTGAAAAAAACGCCCGGTGTACACCACATACACCCGATATACCTAAGAATTGAAGGAAAAAAACTAAAATGGCTTCGTTCATTTCATGTTTTTCAACATTGATTCCATAAAGTTTGGCTAAACAGCCCAAAGCCTTAGACTATCTCGAAATTAATTTCAAAAATACTCGAGGCCGTGCGTTAGGAGTCCCTCTTTGCCTGTAAAAAAAAACAGCCCAAAGCCTTATACTAATGAGGTGCTCCTTGCAAATAAGTACACAAGCTCATTTTTTTTTTCTTTTGAGAGAACACAAGCTCTCAAGCTGTAATTCACCATTTTATTGTAACATTTTTTTATATAAAAGTGGTAAGGAATCCCACATATTGTTGGCGGTGGGATTCGAACCCGACCATCTCGAGAATTCATGTGATGAGCACTTCGTCATCTCGACTAGGTGCTCCACCCCCATTTTATTGTAACATGTGAGTTGGCCTGAATATCTAATTTGAATTAAATTGTATAAAATCAAACAAAACTAAACCAAATAGTAATAATATAAATGTAAAGGAAACTTATGAACTAAATTGTATTTTAGTTAACTAGATTTGACAGACTAAATTAAATCCTATGATGCTTTTTATTTGTCTGCTCAAGATTTTAAATGGAAAATAATGGACTTATTTGAAATGAAGTAAGTTGTGTTGAAAAAATAAGTAAACAATAACTGAAATGCAGTATTTAAGTTGAACAAAATAAAACATAAATCCACAAGTAGGAAAACCTCAAGAACCATCTTAACATGATGAGGACATAAAAGAAATGTAACAACTTGATTTGTAAAATAATTTCACACTTCTTTTTAGAGGAAAACTAATGAACACTAATTTACACTGCTACGGGTCACAATTGCTTCCTTTGGAGTCACCAAGTCTTATATTAATATCAACTGCTAGTTGAATTGAAGTATTATAATTGTGCTAAAAATTGAATTCCACATTCAACCTAGCTTACACCTTTATTTTTCTACTCAAATTCTTGATACATTACACTGGGATAAACTAAGTCACATTGTTATTGTCTTTAGTTAGTATTAAAATTATTAGTCACCTTTTTGATTGTCTTTAGTTAGTATTAAAATTATTAGTCACAATTTAACAGGTGTAAATATACCAAAGAGTGTGTTTTTATGGAGACTATATATTAAGTGTTTGTCTATCTTTTCCATCTTTGATCATTGCTTGTTCAGAAATTACTACTATCTTTAATAACATATCTCTAGACGCCATATAAATCCACTTTTGAAGTATTTTATATAGAAATTACATTTTATTTATCAAACAAGTACTCCCTCTCTTCCAAAAAGAACTTTACAATTTGACTTTTCTGGTCAAATTTTTTAAAACTTCGATTGTAAATTGGAAGAAAAATATAAAGAATTAGGTAACAAAATTAAATTCACTAGAATATATTTTACAAATAAGTACCGTTGGTACATTCTATTTTACAAAATATTAAACAAGTACATGAATTCATAAAATTGATTAAAATAGTGAAATAGTTGACCATAGATAGGCAAATTACATCATACACCCAGGTGAACCATGCATCGTACAACTCCCTTTATAAGTAGATGATTAAATAGTGGCTTATCGTACACCCCCTTTATAAGTAGATGATTAAATAGTGGCTTTTTAATATTTTATGAAGTAATGGGCCCAAAACAAGAGAAAGAAACAAAAATGGTGTACGATGTAAGGTCAGTGGATGGTGTAAGTTTCTCAAAGATTGAAGTTGTAAGGTTCTTTGGCACAAAGGGAGAGTAGAGTAAACAACCTAAGATAAGAATATTCACCCCGAAAATTTGAATATTCATGCAAGGAAGACAGACATTGACCCTATACCCTACAAAACCAACTTGACCAATTTGACTTGATGAAGTAGCCCCAAAGGGTATCGGTTTCCAACTTTGCTGGTTCGTGAACTAATTCACAACCAAGTACCATCATACCTGCAATTCGCCTGCACGTGAGTCCTTGTGGTCTAGGTAGCTGCTACTATAGTACCTCTCATTTACGCAGCAAGCACAACTTGGTGAATGATAGAGTAATATACATCGGGTCAATAATCCAATGGTCGCATTCTTTTATAAGCTACTACGGCTCTGTAGTTTTTTCCAGTTAAGTTTATGAGCTTTTCCTGATTAAGTTGAGTTATATTTGCTTATAATTCACTCCGGTTAAGTTAAATTAGTTGTTTTCAGTTAAGTTGAAAATTTAATGTTTCGTTCAGTAAACTTTTAAGTAAACGAAAAAAACAAAGTCAAAATAGAATATTGTAATAAGAATTTTTAAAAAAACTATGTGTCCTAACAAAGAAATCAGCCAAGCATTTTTTGACAAATTAAACTTCTAAACACTATCTCTATTAAGACAAACAAATAAATTAAGGCTTGACTCCAATAAAAGACATCTCTAATTTTTGCATCTTTTTTAAGTATTAGGTATGTGTAAGATTACAAAATAACATTCCCAATAGAAAGTGAGTGTTTACAATTGAAAAAAAATTTCAAACATTTATGGGTAATAAATAGAAGAACATGCTAGATATTTTGTCAATTTAGTTTTGTTTGAGAGGTTTAATTTCACAATACTTAATTTGATTAAAGCAGGGTGGAAAAGTAATTATGAAATGGGTAGCCATTAGAAAATCGGGTATATAAAAAGTTGTTTTCCTCAATAACCTAAGCATAAATATAGTTAAAACTTACTACCTATTGTTACGAAGACAAAAAATTGTGTAAACCTGTTTTATGTATGAGACTAGGTATTAATGTTCCATCGGGTAGTCATTTGTAACCCCTCGAGTAAAAAATAATAATTCCACAGGTAAACAATAATGACCCCTCCCATCCAATCTCAGGTGTGAAACACGGTCATACAAATTTTTCTCTATCATAAAAAATACAGCTGCAAAATTGAGAAGTATACTCTTTTATTATAATCTAACAACAATTTTGTTCGACTTCCAAATTCCGTACGTCTAGCTATGTCGTCTCTGGAAATACAGGTAAATTTTTTTTTTTTTGGTATCAGAAATACAGGTAAATTAGTCATTGAGTAATCGTCCAAAAATTCTTGTCAGTGAGTCCCCCAACATCTAGCAACAGCCATAAAAGAACAAAGTAACCTTTTTCAATATCTTACATACGTCTGCAGTCTGCAACTTGGATTTGTAAATACAATTTGTGCGCAGAAGAGTTGGGACAGTATCAGGGGGAATTCAATCAATGAATTTTGTATGCTGGATTGCATGCCATGGAAAAAGAAATAATCAAATTTGACTCTTGCGGAACGAAACTAGAGCACATAGACGTGAATGCAACCAACAGAAAGTTAACGTCAGTTTATTAAATAGGAGTTCCATTTGATCGATTAAGACTTAAAATATCACATTACACGCCCAGTTGGCTTGGGTGGTCCTCTCGTGTTCTATCATCGCTCATCAGTCAAAAAACAAAGATTTTCTGTGGTAAACAGAAAACAATGACTAAATCTCTTAACAGTTAACAGGAAGATCGAATGCTCTTCCTATACTTTTCTTGTCGGTTAGTATTTGCACAAAGTTTTACCTAGTGAAGTTGAGTGGTTAAAATTTCTACGATAAAAGTAAGAAGGATTGATGGAATATGAGTCGCACAAGTTCCTTAAATGCCAGTGGCATTGTACAGAACTTTATGAGACGCCTTAAATATAAAGTGTAAAAAACTTTTTGGGACAGAGAGAGTATGAGACAACTCCACAACGTTTGCGGTTAAACTCTAAATAGACCCACAAATGTAAATAAGAAAAAAAAACACCTTAGAATATGAAAAACTGACCCTATATTATCAATGTGCCATAATTCTTCATTAGTTATCACACGTATATCTGTGATTGGGTTTTGTTAATATACTGACAGAATTGGCAATTATAACAACAACAACAACAATCTTACCCATGTTTACACTGAGAGGGAGGTTGTTTCCGAAATTAACCCTAAATACATTGCTACATTGAAGTATTGACTCCCTAAGAAGTACGAAAGGTTTTGTAGCCATTTGCAATTAGGAGTTGGTAAATGGACGGGAGGGGAGGGGAGCGAAATGACTGCAGTAGCCTACCGTACAAATACTCAGGTGAAATTTGGAAGATGCAAAGGATATTCCTTCACAGAAAATTGCACAATACATGTTTTGGACGCATGTCAACCAAATAAACTATTGTCAACTATCAACCTGCTTAAAAACCTTCAACCTCCTTGCACGAAGCGAAAAGACGTTCTTCTCTGCTTTAGGACTGAAGATATTTGTGCTGACGTTCAATACATGGCGGATCATAGTTGGAATGTTGTACTGTAGAGATCAAGACCTGCCTAATATATGTTAAAAGCACACGATTGTCCGTATTGACAACAAATAAACAAACAAATGTCTGACTAAATCGTCATGCATCATAAGATGTTACAGTTATGGATTACTTCTACAGTTGTACCTGACCAGATCTTAGCAAACTTAGATGAAAGGTTGACGAAATCATCTTGCAAACTACTGGTGCAAACAGGAACTTGACCGAATCATCATGCACAACGACACTCAGATGCACAGCATTCTTTCACCGAAATATAACGATACAAAAATTCCCCCTTGTCATTGTCAACAGTAGAGTATATGCAGAATTAAACATGTAAATATGACATAACATGAAGCTATACAAAATTGAGAAAACCAGGTGATCACATGATTCACATCTTTGTCTCCAGAAAGTAGGTCGTAGACACAGCAAGACCATCTACATCATAAGTGCGAATCAATCTTTGCCTTCTAACTGGTGACTCAAGCCAACAGAATTCAAGATGAAAAGCCTTGGCCTCAGCAACACTCTTACCTATATCACAAGGGCATCCCATGTACATGCCTCCTGGTAACAAAGTCATCTGGTAACCTTTATCAAAAATGACTAGATTATCGAACCTTGTGCCAGTCCGTAGGAGATTTATGGAAACATTATTTTCTTTGCTAGTTGATGTAATGTCCTGGATGGGTTGTGACAAAAAGGAGAAGAAGATGATCAGTAAGAACCTCAGAGACAGAGGAGTAAAATAAACTAGTCCCACAGTGATAGTGAACAACTGGACATCCGCCTCAACCGATTTTCTAAGAGGTCAAAGCTGTAATAGAATTGATTATACAAAATTTTCAACATGGCCAATTAGGAACTGGAAGGAGCTTACTGAGCACAAGCATATCTATCTCTGATTGAAAACTCATGATTCGTAGAATCATAATGAGTTTCATACAGGATTCTTATGAGCACATAGGTTATAAACTTATAAATCTATCTTATGATTAAAACCCAACGGGTACCAGTAATCACGAATGCATTCGAACTCCGTGTGAACCAGAAACAACTTTGTCAGATATTCATCTAGCTATCACAGAAGTAACTATAGGAATGTCGGCACAAGGCCGCTACACATAACTGTAAACAAATATTTCATGCCGGGATCTCCATAATAAGAAATCCCTCAATACCAAATAACACAATATTAAAACCACAATGAGATAACTCTAGGTACTAATCCTTTACTTGCCCAACAAACACTTGCCAGAACTACAAACTACCCTGTAGGTAATGCCCTATATCCAACCCACCCTAGGTAGTGCATCTAGACCCAACCCACAGCTCCAAGCCACTTGATTTAAGAGATTAGGGGTCCCTAGGGATTCAAAGTCTAGTAGGGAGCATAAGCGCTGTCTCTCACCAGTAGGGCAAACCCGTGGGTTTAGACACTTGCCAATGCGAAACAGGTGCAAAGTACACAAACGCTATAACAAGTGGTAATTGCTTTTTCATTCCCTTTTCTCCATTTCATTTCTTCCTGTTTCTTTTTGATCGATCATATCCTTTTTCATTTCTTTCCATAATTTATCAAGTAAGGCTACCTCCATTCAATCATCCTGGAAAAACCAACAAAGCTTATACAGGCCACATCCTCACTAGCTTCAATTTTGTACGAGTATGTGTGCAAGGGTACATATAAATTGGAGCTGATCATTAATATCTTTATCTTGTTGGATATCTAGTACGGAAAAAAATTGATACTGTATATTTTATGAACCCTAAGATTACCACTTAAGAAAGTCCTCGAAGAAATGTGACCTTGTCTAGTTTAAAGAATCACGCGCCTTTTTTTCTCAAGGGAACAAAAGCTTCATGGTTAGGTAAGCATGTTGGGTGATTTCAGTTGATTCCATGTTTTTTTCGATATAGCTTTTTCCCCCAAATGCGGCAATCAAACAGACCACAAAGGCAAAGCCACTGGATAGATGCACAATGATACACTCTTTACACTTCTTGACATTATTATACTCATCGTCTCTGCTTAAGAATAGAGTAGGGATCTGGAGCACAAATTCCCCCTGGAAAGTTAACTTTGTGTCTCCTTGAGGTATTCCAAAGAAAAAACAAAGTACTTATGGCAGATCAAGCATAGAAAATTTGGCAAGTATACTACAGGAAAAACAAAAACAATGTACAAACACTCAAACATAAATCAGAACAGTAAACAAAGTAACTCCATTTTCATCAATGACTCCATCACTAAGGGAAGCACAAACCTGGATCAATTGACCTTTCTCATTGATTTCCAGAGAAGCCACAGTATCATATTCATCTTCTGTTGCACCATAAACACCACTGCGCTTAGTAACTGAATTCCCTTTCCATTGACCAAGAAATTGTGGAAGTCGATCTGCATTGTCCTGCTGAAACCAAGGGAAAGTGATCTAAGTAGTGTAGTTTCCAGCTTCAAATTACAGATGCCCAACTGTGCAAGAGTTGATTACCATTACCTTAGAGGTCTCCAAAGAGGGTGTAACATCGCCACCGTTGCTTTTAACTTCAAGAAATAAAAGAAGCATTTCTATCACTCCCTTTGGATCCATGATATGAAATGCTCTTGCTCGCGAATCTTTTCCAATTGAATAAAGGCAACTCTCACAGACAATAGATGGCCGTAAAGAAGGAAGCTTCAAATTTCTGTGAATGGATCAGGGTAAAAACGTTTAAATGGGTGAATCAGTAATCCACGGTTCCACGTGCAATACACACACTAAAATTTGAACACCTTACACCAAGAGCAATACCCGGGGGCAAAAAAAACCAAGGAAGCAACCAATTATCATAGTTTTGGGGTTGGATATCCACCCTCCCTTCCTGCCATGCACACTAACTTAAATGCAGCCCATGCCAACATTTACTGGCTATGTAGAGTGAGTAGGGAGAATCGATCATACTCTGCATAGAGTGGAACATATGAGGGATATATTGTGGAGTTGAAGGGTTGAATATTGAAATCATGAGTGTGTATTGACTTGAAAAATGACAAGACATTATTGAGGCATAATGCACTAATGACAGTTCAATCGTTTATGCAACAGAGGCAGCACAATGGTAAAAACTTCAAAGAAAGCCCTTGCCCACAACAATCCAGAGGCACACTTTTAGGACCTGATTTTTAACTTCGCCCCCATGTCCACTATAGCTGCTGTAACTTTTAGGGATTATTTTTCTAAAAGATACACCTTGAAAAAGTCACAACAATAACATCAAGCATCCTTCCTTGAGGACCTAGACAAACTCAAACTTGTAATCATTCAGACACTCATGAATAAGATAGACTTTGTTGAAATTGAAATAACAAAATGATGAAGACTATGGTCCACAAGCAGCATTTTTTTTCTATTCAGGACTGCCTAAGCCATCCTACCGAATTAATGGGGAAATAATGCACGTATATACATGTATCTAAAGGAGACTGTGAGAAGCGAAGGTGAAATTCCATGCATAGGCAGGTCTGGGTAAGCCCTTACACAAACCAGCCCAGGCTATATTTCACAGGTGGACAATTATCAAATTATGCAGGGAAAAATCACGGAGATCTTAACAGTTCAGCCAATTAAATGTACTCGTTTATTCAAAGGACTCCATCAACATCAAGGAAACAAAAATGGAAAGAACTGCATCTTACTACCTTGGCGATTCTTCACCTGTATCATCCTCCCCAAGCACCCCTTGCCGTAATACAGTTTCTAACATACCAGCGGTCTGGTATCTAAGAGCAAATGCCCTCTCGTTGGGAAAGAAGCCGACCTGCAGACTAATTAGGTTTTACTTTAGAAGGAAAGAGAAGATCACCCATTTACTACAAGGAACTGGTAACTTCAAATTATAATTTGAAATATTTTTAAGAGTTTACCTGTTGGTACTTGTCCACAGTGAACATATTGGTTTCTTTGATTTTGTACTCTGCCCACTCGGGCTCCTCCATATCTCCAGAAATTGAAGTGTTTGATGGTGGTTGTTTTATGTACAGCCTAAAGAGTTTGAAATCATCAGAAACAAGATTGGAATCAGGATGGTTACTCATACAATAAATATACAAGTCAAAAGAACCAAACAGTGAGCTTATCAAAGCATGATAACTGGTACTCAAGCTGTCAATTGTCTCATCCATATATATTACCTTAACTTACCCTTCAACCCAGACATATCATCATGCCATAGCA
>ONZK01000681.1:137788-150733 GCA_900322385.1 Pharnaceum exiguum
GGGGGGGTGGGTGGGTAGGTAGGTAGGAGAAAATAAGCTTACAATCAAATAACGAGGATATTGAAGCATTTAAAAACACTTTTGGCCCTAAAAGGAAAAGGGTGAGCTAGCTTCAGATAGCCTCATAGCCAATATGCGCAAAGAAGAAAATTCTCGAAAAGATCAAACAATTTATTTATTTTTTTTAGATAAGAAAAATTTTCATTAATAAGGAGGACAAGTTGTTCTCCAAATAGAAGGTTACAAATTAGACCAATTCCTTTTTAGATCAAACAATTTATTTATTTATTTTTAAAAAAGACACAAACTTGGATAAATGGAAACAAACTAGGGGAGATGAAAATAGAAGTACCAACTCAGTTTCACAAGTCTTCACACATTGAAGAATCCGTGCACATTGCACAAACGAAGCAATTGAAAGTCTGGTAGGACATTGATTTCTAATAAGGTAAGTTCAGGGACCATATTCAGAAGGTACGATGTCACAAAAATTCGACATGGCTGGTAGTATTAACAATATAAGCAGCTGTGCAAGTCAAAAGGAATCATTTAGAAGCAATTCTAAGTTAAACTGCAAGTAGACACAAAGAGCAATTAAATTATGTGCTTCCTTTAGAAAATACTTCAACAAATATTCAATCCTTTGAGATGCTACATTTCGTACAGAAACCTTGAGCAGGTAGAACTTACAAAAGTTCAGCATTAATAATAAAACAATCCATCGGCCATCGCGTTATCACAAAGCAATTAACTGCAGTGACTGCCCTAATCAGAAACACATAACTTCAGAACTAAATGATAGCCTGGCCAAGCAGTCACTGAAAATGTATCTTATTCTTTTCTAGATAGCATGGATGTCCAGGCTCGACCTAAATAAAATCATAGGACCTGAACTTAACGACTGGGAAAACCTCCACTAGGGGACTCAAACTTGGGAATTGGGGCCCTTGGAATATATCTCAGAGAATGAGTTACCAGCTGAGCTACCCTCCCAGGTGTACAATGTATCTTACTCATTGACTTCGTTTAAAAGAAATGAAACCAACTTTCCGCAGCATACCGAAAAAAGAAAATGGATATGATGGAAAGATGGTTTCACAACAATAACAATAATAAGAGTGATAGTCACTGAATTTTTGCACCTGAGGAAGTGTAAAGTGACCGTTTATCTCAAACAAAACCACTAATAGATTCACGAAATTAATGCATTTTAAAAATTATTATTTTTCTTAAAAGAAAAACAAAAACCTAGTATCTCATAATTGGTTGGTGTTAGGAAATGAACACTAAGATTCTACACTTGTTGAATTATAGTACATTGACGTATCGTTGTCTTTATGGTGTTCAAAAATTTAGTGTTCAATTTACATGAGGGTCCAAGAAATGAAAGCCATGACCTAGTTTTCACCAGGGTACCACGGAAAAAACTACTGCTTCTCAACTTTTTTTTGTTATCTTTTGATTTGGTTGTCTTAAATCCTAAGGTGACAACTCACTTGGAGGTATCTGAAAAAGCAAATACGTTTTTTCACGTCATTAACTGCAATTTTCGAGACCTTTTTCTATTTCGCAACGGAAAAGCATGACAAGTGTCTAGGCAATCGATAACACTCAACCAGACGAAATCGGTGATAATAATTCCACATCAGATGGACAATTAGCACTACCACAATCAAAAGATGCCCTCCAAGAACAATGAAGTTACAGAAGCAATACCAAAAGTGAACAAGCCAAGTATTTATATTTTCTATATAAGCATTCCCAAAATATATCTACCAGGTGAAATCCCAATAAGGAAAATTCAAAAGCTGACAAGTTCAGTGGGAGTTCGTTTCATTGTTCCAGCATGATGACAAGTTTAATAAAACCGAAATGATGTGACAGGAAAAATATAATAAAAGAAAAGTAAACCAAATATAAAAAAAGTCACATGTCTTGTTAAGGCTAACACTCCATCATTCACATGAGTTGTTGAGGCTAATACTCCATCCATCACAACATTGCCACATAGCTGATTCAAAATCTAACTAGCAACACGACAACTAAATTGGGCAGTGTTCTTCTATGTACTCCCTCCGTTTCTAAAAGTTCTTCCACTTTTTTGGAGTGCACACATATTAAGAAAGCTGGAAAAAGACTAATTTATCCTCAACAAGTGGGCGAGTGAGAATGAGGGTTAGGGTAATTTGGCTAAAGTACAAGGGATAAATGAGACATTTAGCCAAAAAAAATCATGCTAGATTTGAAAAGTGGAAGAACTTTTTGAGACAAACAAAAAGGAAAAAGTGGAAGAACTTTTAGAAACGGAGGGAGTACTTGATAATTGTATGAATCCAATTTATCAAGTACTTAATGTGGAACCCGAACTCCATCTTTGGTTTGCACCTCAGTGAATGGAAGCCCTCATCCTAAACTACACCATTTTGAAAGCAACATGAAAAGCTAAGCCTCAATACAAATTAAAGCCTAAAACTACCATCATCGATCATTGGAGAAATGTCCTATCTCCTTCTCTCGAATTCAGCCACCCAATTAAACCATTGCAATTCTTTTAAAAACCAATCAACAACCACAAAACAAGTCCAGTTGCATATCAACCAACTATGATCAATGGGATAAAATAGTGACTTCTAAGCAAAACCCATCATTCTCTAAACTTCAAAAACAATATAAACCATGTTAATAAAACTAAGCAACTTATGCCCACAAATGAAGAAAACTCAACCCAAAAGAGAAAAAAAAAAACAATCTTTAACGAAATTAATCAAACAGGCAATGAAACAACAACAAAGGCAATGTATAAACAGAATATAAATAGACAAATAAAGGAAGCGATTATGATGAATAATACCCAGCAGCAGTTGAGGAAACTTTGAGAGAAGGAAAGCCGTTCATGATCATCAAAGAGTTTGGCTTTGGAAAGCTAAAGTTGGTAGTTTGGTGGCATTGATATGGAAAAAGATTAGTGGGTTTTGGTGGGTTTTTAATTTGGTTGCCAAAAAATGTTGAATTCAATAGCTTGGCTTCCATTGTCAAAAAGTGTCCAACTTTCTTATATTTTTCTTCTTGTTATAATGTTTTTGTGGAGGGAGAATGACTTGACTATATATGTAAGTTACTCACTCTCCTGCGTAATGTGATGTTAAGTTGTGTGTCTAGTTGTCTGCTTATATATACAAGGAAGTGGGGGGACAGGGAAGGCAGTTGTGCTTGAAGACAAGGTTGGTGACTTGGTGGTATTGGGAAAAAGCAAAGGAAAAGTGGGTAGGTAGGTTGGAAAAGACATGTACCCAAATACAAGAGGGAAAATGGTGGAGGGCTTTTGGTCTTTTAGTTTTGTTAAGTTATTACATTAGTAGTGGAGGGCTTAAAGTAAGCAAATTGGAGATTTATAACTTGTAATTTTGACTCAAAAAGGATCCATGGAATTGATGACATAAGGATTGGATTTGGAGTTTCTTTGTCTATGAGAAACATAGGAAGAAAAAGATTGGTCTTTTACAAGTAAAGTAGTAGATACTTGATAGTGACTTGTAGTGGGTTCCAAGATTTTACAAAGTTAGATGACATGTAGAAAGTTATGCATATGCATACACAATGAAAATAAGATAATACACAAAATCACTTAAATTTTTATTTAGAAACTTTGATGAAAGAATTTATCTTTGTTGGACAAACTTTGATCATGTTTTTTATTGCAATAAATATCAATAGATGAAAAGATAAGTTACATGCATAATTCTAGCATCAGAGACATAAAAAAGCAACAAAGAGTATTTTACGCCAGAAATTGGTTATGCGTTACGAATCATTAAATGATAAGTTGAAATGAATCCAATAATGTACTTGTAACGTCCTACCATAGAAGGGAGTAGAAAACACTCGTGTGAACTGTGAAAAACTCATGAAAGTCATGACATGACGTTTATCTTTTTCCAACTTTTTTTTTTGATGAAATCTTTTTCCAACTCATGACAGTGTGTCATTATGCATTAGTGATACTCAAACCTAACTCTAAGTCACAAAATCTAGTTAATTTTATATTTTCAATTATGCATTTTCTTTATTATTATATTTATCCATTATTTGTAGACTTATTTTCTGTTAAAGCTAAAGAAAACTACTAAACATGTTCTTGGGAGATTATTTTTTATAAGTGAGACTTTTTCGTATTTTATTACAGTTACGGAGTAACGTCTAATAACTATTTATGACACTTTCTAAGGGACCAAGTTTTCAGTAAAACTGTTGATTCTTTTTTCACGTTCCCTTTTCCTGAAAGTGCGCTTTCTTGTTATGAATATTAATTATCCTTTGTAGAATTTGAACTATTTGGTGAATTTGTGGGATTCAGTGAGAAATAAATAAGGTGTAAAAGAGTTGTTATAGTTACAACTTTACTTATAAAGTCGTAATAGATGTCGAAAACGCTTGCAAATTAATCCATTTAAATTTATTTTAATTTAGATCTTTTCGAATTTTCTCTATTCATAAATCTCAAGTACAATTTAATAGACTTATTACATTGACAATTAACGGTTTAATTACTTTTTAATAACACTTCAATAATATAATTTTTGAGTGCCAATTATGAGTCTAACTTGTTTGAATTTATTTATTTTTTGAGTTTTCGTCTTCCTTAAGGTCATTGTTGCAATTGCAAATAACGATGATGATTCATCTTAAATGGGAGCTATCTTAATCAATGTAAGTTTTTTAAGGGTATTTAAATTATAAAATTAGCGATGAATAAATAAAGCGTAACAAACTAAATACAATAATAATGTTACTCAAACGCTTTATTACATATAAAATTAGCGATGAATAAATAAAGCGTAACAAACTAAATGCAATAATAATGTTCCTCAAACACTTTATTATTACATATAAACAATGCTTGTAAAATACTTGTGTTAATGAGCGACAAAGGCTATTTAAAATGTTTATAAGTGAGTTTCATATTACATCTCTTCTTTGTGATGTCCATAATGTAACTTGTTACATTTGATTACATAAACAACGCTTACCAATCAAATTTATTGGTGAATGCTGTGATTAAATCTCAATTATTATTTTTCCGCTTTTCTTCTTCCTCAAAATCTACTCTGTAATCATAAATAATGGTTATACTGAATTGAAACTATCATAATCAATGACGTATAGGTTCTGTCCTTAAGTGAGTTAATATATGCAATTTAGCTAGAAAAAGAAGGTCTTATCACATATAAATAATGCTTGCACAACGATCAAAGTTGTTGTGTGAGAACTAATATTTGGATTCAAATGTATTGTAAGTGAGACTTTTTCATGGTTTATTACCTTAAGATTTAACGTCTAATTATAATTGTGACGCGTACTAAGACATCAAATTTTAGTGAAACTGTCGTTCATATTTATTCTAGCTGATTTTTTTCCGCAAACATGTTTCCTAAAAGTCCGCTTTCTTGTTTATGAATAATAATGATCCTCTCTACAATGGGGTCTACCTCAATGAATGACTTACTTATTTTCTTTATGGGTTTGTTGTATTTATGGATTATAACGAGAATGAATAAGTGTATAGTAGTTGTTACTCACATAGTTACTCACAATGTCTTATGATGTATTAGAAAAGCTGCTAAAACGTTCAGTTTTTTGAGTGAAAATCATGATTTGTGATTCAAACACATTTTACGTTAGATCTTTTCGAGTTTATACTATATACATGTCTACAAGTAAGATTTAACTGACTTATATAGTTACAACTTAATGTCTAATTGCATATTGTAGCGCTTCAAAAAGGTAAGTTTTTTATTGAGCACTATGGGAGAGCATGTTTCAGTTATTTTTCTATTTGCATTTCGTTTTCCCTTAGGCCTATACTTGCAACATGTTGAAACTCACAATGCGGGTGATCCAAATATACTGTAATTAATTTTTTTCGTGTTTCTTCTTTCTACGGGTTCCAAGACTTAGTATGGCTATTGTGTAACGTACGCTTACATATTGATGACGTTCACTAAAATATTAAATTTTGAGCGAAACTGTGGTTCAAGATTGTTAAATTGATTTTATTTTCTGTATTCCTTTCTCTTAAAAGTCTTTTTTACATTTATGAAAAATAATGGTACTATCTCTAATTGGAACTATCTCAATAAAGGGTTTAGTTGTTTTTTATATAAATGCGGTGAATTTGTGGAATTTAGTAAGAAATAAATAAAAGTGTAACAAACTAAATGCAATTGTAACTCTACTCAAAACGTCTGATCGCATATCGATAATGCTTGTAAAATATTTGAGTCAATCAGTAACAATAGTTATTTGATATGTATTGTAATTAATTTTTGTGTTATGTCTATTCTTTCTAAATGTCTACAAATAAATTCTAATAGACTTATGACGTTCATAACATAACTTGTTACGTGTGAGTACATATTAATAACGCTTCCAATAAGATCAAAATCATAAGTGATAACAATGATTCAAATTTATTTTACTTTTTTACTTTTCTTCTTCCTCAACGTCTACTTTGTAATCATAAATAACAGTGATACTAAATTGAAACTATCACAATCAGCAGTGACGTAATTGTTTGTCATAAAGTGTATCGATCTATGCAAATTAGTTAGAAAAATAAAGTGTAACGTTTTTACAGTTACAATTTACTTTGAAAGTCTTATCACATATCAATAACGCTTGGAATATGATCAAAGTTGTTGAGTGAGAACTGATAGTTGGATTATTCAAATGTAGTGTAACTGAAAGGGGAGTATTTTCCGTGTTTTATTACGGTTACGGTGTAACGTCTTACTATTGATGATGTTAAATTAACGATCAACTTTTTAGTAGTTGTTTCTTTTTCGCATTACTCTTTTTGAAGTTCTGCTCTCTTATTATTAATAATAATTATCCTTTCTACAATTGGGACTATCCCAATGAATGACTTAGTTGTTTGTAGTATAAGTGTGTTGAATTTATGAACTTTAGCGAGAAATGAATCAGGTCTATCATAATTGTTAATTACAACATCTTATTATGTATCGAAAACGCTTGTAAAACGATCAACTTAATGAGTAAAAATCATGATTAGTGATCCAAACACGTTTTAAGTGAGATCTTTTCGAGGTCGAACTAAATATTAGTCTGAAAGTAAGATTTATCTGACTTATATTGTTACAACTTAAGATCTGTTTACACCATTGTAATGCTTCAAAAAGATAACTTTTTGAGTGACCATTATACGTATAGCTTGTTTCAATTATTTTTCTTTTTGCATCTCGTCTTCCTTAAGGCCTATGCTTGCAAAAAAAAAAAAACTAGAAAATCGTGATTCAAATATGGTGTGAGTGAGCCTTTTTTCTGGTTTCTTATTTCTACGGGTTTACCTTACTAATACGGTTGTTATGTAATGTCTGATTACATATTGATGGTGTTTAGTCGCTTACTAAAAGATCAAGTTTCGAGTGAAACGGTTGTTCAAGATTTTAATTGATTTATTTGCGTGGCTTTTCCCTAAAAGTATTTAATATAATTATGAATAATAATACTTTCTTAAATTTGGACTATCTCAATAAATAACTTAGTTTTCTGTATAAATGCGGTGAATTTGTGGATTTTTTCAAGAAATAAATAAAGTGTAATAGAGTTGCTACAATTACTAGTCACACAAACGTTACTCATAAGTCATAACTTCTTATTATACAACGAGAACACTTGCAAAACAATCAAGTTAATGAATGAAAATCATGATTTGTGATTCAAATGTATATTAAGTGAGATCTTTTCGACTTTATTCTATATATATAGGTCTACAAGTAAGATTGAATAGACTAATTACAAGTATAAGTTAACGTCTGATTATGTATTGATAACGCTTCTATAAGATTTGAGGGGCCACCATTACTCTAGCATGTTTCAACTGATTTTTTTTTTCGCGTTCCGTCGCCCTCGAGGTCTATGTTGCATATTAAATAATGATGACGATTCTTTCTGAAGTAGAAGCAACAATGTAGGTTTTCTGTTATGTAATTTAGTGAGAAGCAAATAAGGTGAAACATACTTAGTGCAGTTGTTAAATTACTCAAATTGACTGATCATATCCATAATGCATAATAATTGAGTTAATGAGTGACAATACGTTATTTAAATGATATTGTAAGTGAGTTAGTTTCGTATTATGTCTCTTCTTCCTAAATGTGTAGAAGTAACGTTTAACATACTTATTGTATTATGTTCATAGTCAAACTTGTAACATTTGATTACATATTGATAACGGCCTATAAAAAGACACATTTTGAGTGAAATCCGTGATTTAATTTTTTATTTTTCTTCGCTTTTCTTTTTCTTCAAGTGTTACTTTATAATCATAGATAATGGTAATCGGTAATGGTTTGGTGATACTTACTGAAATTGAAAGTATCTTAATCATTGACTTAATTGTTTGTCGTGATCTTCATTAATCGATACAATTTAGATAGAAAATTAAGTGTAACAGACTTACAATAACATGTACAACTTACTTAGAATTTCACGTCATATTAATAACACTTGCAATTATTGAGTAACAACTAAATATAAATGTGGAGACTCTTTCGTGTTTTGTTATAGTTACGGCGTAATGTCTAATTGCTATTGATCACGGTTACTCATAGATCAAATTTTGAGTGAAACTGCGTTTTAAGTTTATTTGAGTTAAGAAGAAATTTCACTCCCTTTTCCTAAAAGTATGCTTTCGTGTTATAATTTTTCTATGTATAAGTTTGTTTAATTTATGGAATTCGCGAGAAACAAGTAAGGTGTAACATAGTTGCTACTTACAACGTTAAACTTTTTTTTAGGGGGAACAAAAAAAAAAGCTTAACTTTGTAAGTAGCAACTATGGTACACCTTACTTGTTTCACGCTAACTTTCATAAATTAAACAAACTTATACATACAAAAACTATCAAGTTAATGAGTGAAAATCAAGATTTATGGTTCAAATATATTTTACGTGAGACTTTTCAAGTTTATTCTATATATTAGTTTAAAAGTAAGAGTTAACATATGTATTACGGCTACAACTTAACATCCAATGACTGTCGGAGTCAGAAATTAGAACAAGGTGGTGCAAATAAAAACTTATTTATAAATAATCGTAATTTTTTCTAATGGGGGCGAAAAATACCATTCATTTTTGTGTATGACACTACACAAAAAATAAGCACAAAATAACCGTGGTTTAGGAGTATCGAGAGCCATTTTTGGTGTCTTCCACACTACAAGTTAGGTTTAAGAGACCAAAATAATATTCTTCTAATCTTGTTCCTACTTTTCATTTTGGTTTGTTTCACGGTCATTAATTCATTTATTTCATTAATTTTGGGCCTGTTTTTTTTATAGAAAAATTTATGTGAACCCATTTTATACATGAGACTGGGTGAGACAAGTCATTATTGTGTAGTCGAGGGGTCATTATTATGTAGTCGAGGGGTTATTATATTGTTGTCGATGAGTCATTAATACCCAGTCTCATATATAAAACGGGTTTACTCATATTTTTTTTACCATCAAAATTACAACCCAACCCAATAGGCCAATACTCTCTCCCCCATCGAAAACCATTCCCTACTTGTGCAATGAAGGTTAATTTGGTAAATTTGCAACTTCCTTAATATTTGTAATAATAATATTTCAATTATTATTATCCCCATATTGAATGGGGAATTATACCTGTTTGTTGTTATTATTATTATTATTATTATCGTCATATTATCATATAGTTTTTATTAATTAATATATTTATACCTTGTAAAAATAATTTTTTTTAAATTATAATTAATATGCCCTACATTTCCCCAAAGCCCTACACCATTAAGCGAAGGATTCAATCAAATCAAAGCTCCCTTCAACCAAGTACTAGCGTTACCACTTATACCACCCAAATGAACAAAAAAATGAGCAGCATAACAACAATGAGAGCACCAACATGGGTATCAACAAGAAGGCAACTGGAACAACTGCTCACCGACCTACACAAATGCACAAACATATCACACATAAAACAAATCCAAACCCAACTTTACAAAACAAACCAACACCAAGACCTCTTTTTTGCACCAAAGCTAATCACTGCTTTCTCCCTTTCACATAACTTACCCTTTGCTGTAAGTTTCTTCAACCAAATTGAATACCCAAATGTGCATTTATACAACACTTTGTTAAAAGCTTATGTGCATAACTCACAACCTTCTCTAGCTTTGCTTACTTTTAATAATGTGCTTAAAGATGGTATCTTTCCTGATAATTTCACATACCCTTTTCTTGTTAAGGGCTTTAGTGGTAGGAACTCACTTTATATTGTTAAAATGTTGCATGCCCATGTTGAAAAGTTTGGTTTTTTTAGTGATATTTATGTGCCCAACTCTTTTATTGATGGTTATTGCAAGTGTGGTGAGGATGGTGTGTTGTGTGCTAAGAGGTTGTTTGGTGAGATGAATGTGAGGGATGTTGTGAGTTGGAATTCTATGATTGGTGGGTTGGTGAGAGGAGGGGAGTTGAGCGAGGCGTGTCGGTTGTTCGATGAGATGCCTGAGAGGGATTTGGTGAGTTGGAATACTGTGTTGAATGGGTATGTTAAGGCTGGTGATGTGGATGGTGCTTGTGAGGTTTTTGAGAGGATGCCTAAGAGGAGTGTTGTGTCGTGGACGACTATGGTTTCGGGGTATGTTAAGGCTGGGGAATTGGAGAGGGCTAGGGTTTTGTTTGATACAATGCCTGTGAGGAATTTGGTGACGTGGACGATTATGATTGCCGGGTATGCTGAGAAGGGAATGGCGAAGGAGGCTGTTTTGTTGTATAGTGATTTGGAGAGTGCGGGAGTGAAGGTTGATGATGCGGCTATAGTTAGTATCCTAGCTGCTTGTGCGCAGTCTGGTCTGCTTACTGTTGGAGAGAGAGTTCATGGTCATATGAAGTCGTGTGGTTATAGATGTAGTGTCGCTGTGGCTAACGCGTTGGTCGATATGTATGCCAAGTGTGGTGAGGTGAAAACAGCGTTGTGCTTTTTTGAAGGGATGAAGAAGAGAGATTTGGTTTCTTGGAATGCTGTTATCCAAGGTTTAGCAGTAAATGGACATGGAGATATAGCTCTTGAAATGTTCTCCAGAATGAAACAAGAGGGGTTTCGGCCTGATGAATACACTTTTATTGGTGTCTTGTGTGCTTGTACTCACATGGGCTTTGTTGACAGAGGTCTCGAGTACTTTTATGCTATGGAAAGGGATCATGGGATTGTCCCTGCGATTGAGCATTATGGCTGCGTGGTTGACCTATTAGGTCGAGGGGGGCGTTTGAAGGAAGCATTGAAAGTTGTCCATGACATGCCGTTTGAACCCAATGTTGTTATTTGGGGCTCACTTTTGGGAGCATGCCGGATGCATAACGCTGTGGAACTTGCTGCCGAAGTTGTGAAGCATTTAAGTGAACTAGATCCCACTAACAGTGGAAACTTTTCTATGTTGTCTAATATTTATGCTGCTGCAGGGGATTGGGCAAATGTTGCAAATATGAGACTGTCTATTAAGAGTAGTGGGGCGCAAAAACAGTCTGGTGCTAGTTCAATTGAGTTGGATGGTGATGTTTATGAATTTACTGTGTTTGATAACTCACATCCAGAAGCAAATTTTATATATCAGATGGTCCACCTATTACGTCAGCATCTGAAGAAAGCTGATGCTGTTCCAATGATAGCACATGGTTGATTGAAAAGTTGAAGGCAGTCTATTTTTCCAGTGGTGGTGTCAGTGGGATGTGGTTATATTGAAGATGAGGAACTTGCTGGTCTCTCCCTCTCTGTCTCCTCCGAAGGATAGACATGATCCCATCTTTATTAAATAGCAAGGGAGCTAGTCCTACATCTTTCTGTATATACTTAAGTTGATGGATGATTGTTTACACATTGTTGGCAACCTCTCAGGCGTCCCTGCGCATCTTGTAAGTAACACTGATGCCCGTCATTATGCACATCTCATTAATTTTAATTAAAATCTGGACTCCAAGTTCACTATAGTTTTCATTATACTGGTCTTTCTTGCCAACAGTAATGCCTATCCTTTGTACGGGCTTTTGCATCTGGCATTGGAAGAATTTTGAACAATTTTCTACTGAACTTGTGAAGTTTAATCAGAAATAGCAAAAAGTTAAGCACAACAACATAACCTTAGTCTTCAACCATTTGGGGTCGGCCAGCTAATAAAGTTCAATCAGAAAGTTATATAAAACATAATCTTCCCCGCGACAAATCACATGTTTGCTTCTTAATTTTTTAGGTTGTTCTGGTGCTGTGGTTTATTGTCTTTCTTTTTATTGTGTTAAGACTGTAGTAATGAAACTGAACAGAGAGTTTTATGTATGGATGATATTCACAAATGACGGTGCCAAATTCCCAATCTTAAAATAGTAGCTGGGAGTTTGCACTTCTCTAATTTCAGAAACAGGTCCATGTCACTGTAATTTCTACTCTTTCTCATCTTCAAGGGAGGAGAGGCAAAGAGTGGGAAGATGGTATGACAACATTGCTTATGGTTCAAAATGGGAAAGCAAGTTTTGTTGAATCTGGTTATGTTACTTGAACTCTCTCTTCTTATTTGGAACTGTCCGCTATTCAACTCCAAGCACTCTTATCTTCTGTCATATTCAGTCTTTCAAATTTAAGGTAACCGTGTTGAATAACACATTTTGATGAGTGTACACAACTTTGCACCTGTATTTCATGATTATAGCCGCAGATGGCATCCATCTTTGGAGCTCTTCTATCGATCTTTTGGTGGTTGCTGCTGAATGTCGCCATGACATTCTGCAGTCTTGAAGTTGAGAATGAATACCTTGAGCTGGTGATTATTAACGAACCACCAAACCGAAAAAATAAAACTATAATAATGATTGTAGGAGTTCCGGTTTAAACAGCTTGGGGGGGGGGGGGGGGGAT